>JADBJO010034204.1:0-13736 GCA_016801955.1 Conus betulinus
TCTATCAAAGTAGACTACACGCCCCTTTCTCTATTAAAGTAGACTACACCCAGCCCCCTTCTCTATTAAAGTAGACTACACGCCCCCTTCTTTATTAAAGAAAAACTACGCGCCCCCCTTTCTCTATTAAAGTAGACGACACGTCCCCTTCTCTATTAAAGTAGACTACACCCCCCCCCCTTCTCTATTAAAGTAGACTACACGCCCCTTTTCTCTATCAAAGTAGACTACGCCCCCCCCCTTCTCTATTAAAGTTGACTACACGCCCCCTTCTCTATTAAAGTAGACGACACGCCCCTTCTTTATTAAAATAGACTACACGCCCACCCCCCTCCCTTCTCTATTATTCGGGGGAAAGAAGTTCCTTGAACATTGTTGAGCCTGACTTCGGCCAGTGGTGGTGACCTTGACATTGACATTAGACACCTCCCGTGTCGTACAAGGAAAGACAGACTCTAAGGCATTTGCCCTCGCTAATGCCTGGCTGTCAACCAGTTTTCCTCGAATCAGCTGCCATCCGACAGGTGATAAACCAATCACCCGCCATACATGCATGCTACACATTTTCATCACTAGGTGGGCCAGAGCAGAAGATTTAAATTCCTAACACCACCACCCTCCCTCCTCTCTTCTTTCGACTTTGAAAGATTTACAACTGATCTATGTTTTCTGTCGACATACTCTTTTCACAAATTAATATACATGACACTACCAGGAACTTCGGCACACTTCCTGACACACACACACATAGATATCACACACACACACACACACACACACACACACACACAGAAGAGAGAGAGAGAGAGGAGAGAGAGAGAGAGAGAGGAGAGAGAGAGAGAGAGACAGAGAGAGAGAGACAGAGAGAGAAAGAGAGAGGGCACAGAGAGAGAGAAAGAGAGACAGCTAGAGACAGACAGACAGACAGAGAGAGAGAGACAGACAGACGGACAGACAGACAGACAGACAGACAGACATACAGACAGACAGCAAACAGAAAAGAGAGAGAGAGAGAGAGAGAGAGAGAGAGAGGAGGGAGGGAGAGGACGAGAGAGAGAGACAAAGAGAGAGAGAGAGACAGGCAGAGAGAGAGAGACAGTGAGACAGAGAGACAGACAAACAGAGAGAGAGAGAGGGAGGGAGAGAGAGAGAGAGACAGACAGACAGAGACAGAGAGAGAGATAGAGGGGGGAGAGACAGAGACAGAGACAGAGAGACAGACAGAGAAATAGGGAGAGAGACACTTTGAAACTTTGAGATTTTATTGTCATTACCAAAGAGAGATCCTTGTCTTTCTCTGTCTCTCTGTCTTTCTCTCTCTGTCTGTCTGTCTCTCTGTCTCTGTCTTTCTCTGTCTGTCTGTCTGTCTGTCTGTCTCTTTATCTCTCTGTTCCTCTGTCATTATCAAAATGTCAAAGTTGAGAGAGAGAGAGAGAGAGAAGAAGAAGAAGAAGAAGAAAGAAGAAGAAGAAGCAGTCCACTCAATGTGTTGCTGCTGCAAAGACTGGTGCGGACACATAAAAGCTATCCACAACACAGACATCAGCAGACCCCCTGCCATTTCCACACAGTGTCCAACTGGTTGACCTGACCATCCAGCAGCTGATGCAGAATTTGAACAGCTCTGTCTGACTGTCTGTCTCTCTCTCTGCATGGGGGAGGGGGAGCATGCGCAAGATGGCGAACTGAGAAGTCGAACCGCGCTACCGAGCTGTTCAAACGAAATTAGATTTCAGCGGCGAGAGTGAGGTTCACCACATGTTTTGGGAACTGACAGTTATCTGAACGAAATGTGAGTACAGCTTGTGGTACTATGGAATCACTTGAACATTACAGGGAGAGAACTGGTGGGTTTGCAATCGACTGAGTTGGAGAGGGAAAACCGGGAAGAGTGACAAAGCTAAACGGCGCACGTGTGGTTCAGGTGAGAGTGGGAAAGGGGCGAGACCATGACCCAGCTGTGACTGTCCACACCTGTGTGATACCTGCCTGTGCTTGTGTGCTTGCATTGTTTTGCCATACTGTGCCAAAGACAATGTTGTGACAGCTTTGTCAGAAAAGAGCGCTGATGACTTTACACTCCCTCCCATGATTGGCACTGCTGTGTCGAGTAGCGATGTCAGCCAAGGTTCAGATTGTTCGTGTTCATCCAGTTGGCACATAGCCGTGTTAGAAGCAGGCGTGCAGTTGACTGCGCTAGCTGTGACAGTCCCCCACTTTCTGCTGTGTTATTAAAGGCTAATGACATTTATTTGAACCCTGGGCCACCAACATATGAAACCAACAGCACAGAAATGGCTGTGAACATGAAAAAGAAATGCCAAAGAAGGCAAGTGGCATTAATCCTGATGTCAGCAGAGATATTCTGAACGCGATCAAACAACCGCAAGAACAGCAAACAAAACAAGTGGAACAGACAGAGAAGATCATGTTTAATCTCGCCCATATCAAAACTGAACTAGGTAGTGTCAGTGACAGCGCACCAAGATTTCCCAGCGCTGTGACAATCTGGAAGAACACAAAAGACTGTCTGCTGAGGTCATCGGCATAGCGAGAGACTGTACTTAAACCAAATGGAAAACGGATGAAGTGTCTGATGTGGTTGGGACATGAGGGAAGAATTAGGGGGGGGGGGGGGGGGGGGGGGGGGGGGGGGGGGGTGTATAGAGAGCTGGATTGGTTATAGCAGTTCTCCAGAAGAAAACAACTTGAGGTTCTTTGGTATTCCTCATGGTGATGGTGAAGGGAGAGAGGATTATGAGTGTGCCAGTGTGATTGTGGGTGTGTTGAACAGTGTGATTGTGGGTGTGTTGAACAGTGTGGATGACAAGAAGCAACAGAGTGTGCCAGTGTGATTGTGGGTGTGTTGAACAGTGTGGATGACAAGTAGCAATGGAGTGTGGAGGACATTGTGCATGCACATCGTGGGGAAGGAGAATCCTCGGCCTATGATAGGTAATTTCAGGGATTGGGGGGCCAAAGTGAAACTTTGCAAAATAAGAGCTTTACAAAAAACCTGTCTGATCAAAAGATATAAAACAGCGTCGGATTTAACAAACCGTCAAGCACAGATCTTCTCGGATGCAAAACGAAAAAATGTGGTCACGTATTTCGTGAAGGGATCTCTGCTAGTGCGCCCCAAACAAGTTGACGTGTACGCACGAATCTTGAGCGGCGTGCGAGACACAGATGCTGGGTGTAACACAGTTTCCTCATCGAAAACGCTCTCTCCAAACACGGAAAAAAAATCGGACACAGTGAAATACTTGTACGCAGCAGACACCGCCTAATCACGAACGCCCCAATCAACGTACGAGTTTGGGGGGCTAAGATCAAACACCCAATCATGTTTCTACTATGCAGTCTGCCTGTGTGGGTAGGGGGGCTTCTCTACTGTTTGCCAACGCTGACACAGAGGGTGAAGGTCAGCAAACAGCGGGTCACTCGAATCGAACGAACGCTGGGAGTGGCAGAAAAACAAAAACAAGTCACGGCACGAGGCTGCTCAGGGGAAAGGGGGTGGTGGGGGACAATGAGTGATGGCGAACTTCGTTCAAGAGGAGGGGAAAGCTCAGTCTGATAGAGCTGTACGTTCGTCTTCATCCAGTTATGACAATAGGATTTGTTTGGCCATTCATCTTTTCAAGTAACTTTTCTGTCTTACAACGTAGAGAATATTTTCACAAAAAATGTATGATGTTTCTATTATCAATTATGTGAAATTGTTTGACATTGTCTGTTTAACCTTTACTGGGTGGCGTTTTTGACTACACAGATCTGATCATTTGGGTCGCCCAAGACTCACACACTTTGTAGAGGCTTTTCCTGTTGCTTATCCCTATTCAGATCGTATGTGTCTTGTAAGACCCCACACCAGATAAAGAACGGCTCTGCAACTTATTTCTCACCTGATGGCGTGGGTCACGTGCAACCCATTACAATGCATAGCTCCAGGAAGAACTTCCACTAATTACGCTGATAGTTGATTGTGCCCATTCATGAATATCTGTGACCAATGGCTATTAAGATCATTGACAAACTCCTAAGATTTCTAGCTCTATCCATTCATATGATGTTTTTATTGCGTCACTGGGTCATGGAAGACCTAGAAAGCACGGTAAAGGTTAACAGAAACGTTTGCTGGTAGCACATCCGATTTCTCTTTTGTATTCCATGATTATGCTAAGTTTGTTGCTCTGGCCCGAAAGTTATCTATACGTGGCAGACACTCAGGAGGTGTTTTGCACTTAGAAAGGAATTTGTTCGTTTTGTCAAAGAAATTAAAGTTAATTGTGAGAATGCCATTGTTGTAAGGATTGATAAGAAGATGCTTTGGTGTTAAAAAGATGTGTTGTTAGTAGCGTGTTATGACCCTCCTGAAGGCAGCCCAGTTTATAATGAAAGAGATACAAAGGATAGTGTTGTTTACATACAGGAAAGGTTGTCTCATTTACTAGATAAACAAAATGTTGATGTTATGATTCGCAGGGATCGAAATGCACAGACGGGTCAAGAGCAGGTGGTAGATCAAGAAGAGGATTATGTTATTGGCTCTGATACCTTTATGGATTCTGATATGAATGATGTAACTCATAATAATTGTCACATTTCACAAGAGAACATAGTAAATAATTATGGTCATTCGCTCTTGGATTTTTGTTTCTCTCTTTGATTTACGAATTATGAATGGTCGTTATGCAGGAGATACTGAGGGTTCATTTACATTCATTTCACCTGGTGGTAGCAGTGTTACATATTATTTTATTGTTTCCCATGATCTCGTTAGTTATTGTGATTTGCGTGTTGATGATTTTCTGTATTCCTGGCATTTACCTGTGGCCTTAGACTTTAAAACCAACACCGAAAAGAGTCAGTGAAGAATCTACTGTGCATGAAAAAGAAAAAAGTGGTGTGGTCCCAGGAATGCACGCCGCAATATAAAGATGAAGTCGGCTCTAAGAACTTCAAAGACATTTTGCAGAAAGCTTTGTCACTTAGAACAGTTATTCTTAATGAATGCTTTTGTACTTTTGTGAATGGTTTGTATGGGGTGGCAGCCTGCATGGTAAAAATGGTGGGTAAAAAGAAAAAATCAGGAATCAGGATGACTGGTTTGATGCTAATTACAACAGAAAGAGATGGTCAGGAAAAAGGGGCCTTAGGTCATTTCAGCACTCAAGAACCGAACTCATGGAACGCAGACTGCGTTATATTAAGGAACTGAGAGACTGTACAGACATGTTAAACAAGAAAAAACAAAAGTATGATGAAGCTAGATTAGAAAGATTGAAGAACTCGGTAAAGGATCACAAATCTTTCTGGTCAACGATAAGATCAATCAAAAGAAAGAATCTGGTGTGCAATGAAATTTTGATTGACCTTTGGTATAAACATTTCTTTGGCGTGTTCCACGATTTTGATGGTGTGTCAGAAACAATCGAGTTAGAAGATGATACGAGCGGTGATACACATGAGCCACTGTTCAATGATCCCATCACAAAAGAGGTGTTTGATAGTATTAAAAAAAACTTTAGCTGGGTAAACGCGGGGAACCCAGATAACGTTATAGCTGAAATGCTAGTGCATACTAAGGATGACATTAGTGATTTTCTGTATAGAGCATTTCAATGAACTGTTTAATAAGGGGATTTTTCCATTCCTATCAATGATAGTGCTATTCACAAGAAAGAGATGATAACAAGCCAGATGATTATTGAGGTGCATCTTTAACCAGTAAATTTGGTAAAGTGTTTACTGACATTTTGAACGACGTCTCTCTCTCTCTCTCTCTCTCTCTCTCTCTCTCTCTCTCTCTCTCTCTCTCTCTCTCTCTCTCTCATTTACGCTGTTTACCTGTTTATATGTCAATGAAAATAGACAAACTTCTAAAGCGTAGCATGACTATGTTCAGATTTGGTGTGTCTAATATTGCTACTCATTATGTTCGCTACAGGCAGTCATGTGATAGAAGTCTGAGTTATCCATTGTGTCAAAATTCGAAAGAAGATGAAATCCATTTTGTATCAACTTGTCCAGTATTACAGACCTCAGAGACCAATTCACACCACAAAAATATTACAAGAGCCATTAAAAAAAAATTAGTTTTGTTAAATGTCACTATCCGCAGATATTCGAACCCAACTCAAATGAGAGTACTGTTAAACAGTTGGCTGTATGTTTTGTATAAAGCATTCCAGAGGCGAAGTGTTATGTAACATGATCAAGATCAGTGTCAATCTGCGACATGAATCACAATGTATATCCCCATTCTAGAGGCTAAGGCCTTAATGAATGAAATATTTGAGTCTTGAGTCTTGAGTCTCTCTCTCTCTCTCTCTCTCTCTCTCTCTCTCTCTCTCTCTCTCTCTCTCTCTCTCTCTCTCTCTCTCTCTCTACCTCTCTCTCAGGAAAATAGATGGCGATCGCGCGCGCGTGCACACACACACACACACACACACACACACACACACACACACACACACGCGCGCGCGCAACGCGCGCGCGCGCGCGCACACACACACACACACACACACACACACACACACACACACACACACACACACACAGACAGAGGCGAACAGTAACATGAGAGAGAGTGTCAATCTGCGAGAGAGGCTAAGGATGAATGAGAGTCTTGAGAGAGAGAGAGAGGCGATCGAGGAGAGAGAGAGCGCGCGAGAGAGCGAGGAGAGAGAGACAGACAAACACACAGAGAGAGAGACGAGAGATGAGAGAGTTCTAGACATCAAGAGAAGATGAGAGACAGTGAGGACATAATTGGTAGCAACACAAAATAGGCCGAGTTCTATTCACAGGAAATGAAGACACTGGTCATAACAGGTCCCATGCAGGAAAACAAATGATTTCTTTGCCTCCTGTCACAAAGAGTATGTCTCAGACGGGGTGCGTTTGGGAAAACCAAACCCCAAAAGTACATCTGAAATAAGGTTAGCTTTTATCATAATATCAGAAATGTGTATATATGAGGGTAGTTCGCAGTAACATTTGGCTGTCGCTTATCTCATATAAAAATTGATATTTTAGAATCATTTTTTGGGTTGTGTCTAAATCGCCTGAAGGGAGAAAATTAGCTATTAGTGCAGTGGTTTCACTGCAGTCCCATCAACTAAGCACAAACTGTATCAGTCTGAGCAGGCTATTGTATACATAGGTGAAAGAAACTATTTTGTCCCATCTTTTTTATTTCACTTGGTGGTGATCCCAAGAATTTCCAGTGTTTGAAATTGATGTATCATCATGAACAAGTTACTTGGGTGGGTGGGGGAGGGGGGGGGGGGGGGGGGTTGAAGTTGAAATTAGAAAAAGAATATATAAAATATGAGTTAAAGCGCACTGAATACACCCTTCCTAGCCAATATTCATCATGGCCATACTGTGTTGAAAAAATGTCAGTAAAAAGTTTGTTGGCAGGTGCTTCAGCAGCCACTGTCATTCAGTACAGGCCAAAATTGCAGATAGGCTGTTACATGCTATCACAGAGTTAATAGCAGGTGCTTTCAAAAGACTCACACTCACAGACTCAACCTAAGTGTGTGGATGCCATGTAAACTACCCATTTTAGCTGGAATTCGATCGACGTTTTTTTCATGTGGGCATTATTTCTTCAATAGGGTCAGAGAAAAGTTGTGTACAGACTGTACACCAACACACTGCGCCATGGCCTTGCTAAAGGAGTCGAGTATTCATAGAGTGGCACAATCAGATTGTTTTGAGAGGTTTCATTGAAAGTTGATTTACCTTTTTTTCTTTCACATGGGCCATCAAGGTGCGTGCCAGGTGGTTCCAAGAAGATGGATCAAAGTGAAAGAAATGGGACTATTTGGGAGGAACCATCTGGTGCAGAAATGGGACTATTTGGGGGAACCATCAGCAAAGATAGGGTCAGAAATGGGACTATTTGGGAGGAACCATCTGGTGCAAAGATAGGGTCAGAAATGGGACTATTTGGGAGGAACCATCTGGTGCAAAGATAGGGTCAGAAATGGACTATTTGGAAGGAGCCATCCTAGTGCAAAGATAGGGTCAGAATGGACTATTTGGGGCCATCTGGTGGAATGATAGGGTCACAGGTGAATGAAAAGGCCTGAAATGTGACGTCAGTCAAGGGAAAGTCAAGGGGAAAGGTCATGTATTTGAAAATTGTGAATGATGTGATTGGTAGAAATAAAAAAAGAGTGAAAATGATTGGGGTGGTGGGGGTGGTGGGTGTTGTTCTTTTGACCAATTATTAGTTCAATGTACAGTGCTCAGAAAAACTTATTCTAGGCCTCAAAACGCTTATAAGGATTAGATAGTGATGACAGTGAAATCCTAATTGTGGCGTGTGGCCACATGTGTGTTGCCCCCTCCATTGTCCTCATGTCTTCCTCCTCCAGAGGGCAGGACTTCCTTGCTGGTCAGGACTGGCTGCTGTGTCTGTGTCTGTGTCTGATGGCAGGTACATGTGTGTGATGGGGGAGAGGGCAGGACTCCTTGCTGGTCAGGATGGCTGCTGTGTGTGTCTGTGTCTATGTCTGTCTGGACAGGTACATGTGTGTGACTGGGGGAGAGGGCAGGATCCTTGCTGGTCAGGATGGCTGCTGTGTCTGTGTCTGTGTCTGTGTCTGGCAGGTACATGTGTGTGACTGGGGGAGAGGACAGGACTCCTTGCTGGTCAGGATGGCTGCTGTGTCTGTGTCTGTGTCTGTGTCTGGCAGGTACATGTGTGTGACTGGGGGAGAGGACAGGACTCCTTGCTGGTCAGGATGGCTGCTGTGTCTGTGTCTGTGTCTGTGTCTGGCAGGTACATGTGTGTGACTGGGGGAGAGGGCAGGACTCCTTGCTGGTCAGGATGGCTGCTGTGTCTGTGTCTGTGTCTGGCAGGTACATGTGTGTGACTGGGGGAGAGGGCAGGACTCCTTGCTGGTCAGGATGGCTGCTGCTGCTGTGTCTGTGTCTGTGTCTGGCAGGTACATGTGTGTGACTGGGGGAGAGGGCAGGACTCCCTTGCTGGTCAGGATGGCTGCTGTGTGTCTGTGTCTGTGTCTGGCAGGTACATGTGTGTGACTGGGGGAGAGGGCAGGACTCCTTGCTGGTCAGGATGGCTGCTGTGTCTGTGTCTGTGTCTGTGTCTGGCAGGTACATGTGTGTGACTGGGGGGGGGGGGGAGGGCAGGACTCCTTGCTGGTCAGATGGCTGCTGTGCTGTGTCTGTGTCTGTGTCTGTCTGGCAGGTACATGTGTGTGACAGGGGGAGAGGGCAGGACTCCTTGCTGGTCAGGATGGCTGCTGTGTCTGTGTCTGTGTCTGGCAGGTACATGTGTGTGACTGGGGGTGCTCAAGGCCAGCGTGGGGATGATGGAGCCTAGCTTTTTCAACTCGCCTTCAACCCACTGTCTCTCAGGTCATGCTTTTTTCCTGAATAAATATTTTACTCGTCTGTAAAACAAACATGAATTTTGATTTTGAGCGTCCCTGAATTCTTTTGTCCCCATTTCTTTAGAAGACTTGAGAGATGGTAAGAAACAAATCTGTTGGAAATACTGCAATGTATATGGGGGAACAAATTGGACTCCTTGACTGAGAATTAACCAACCTCCTCCTCCTTCTTCTTCTTCTCCTCCTCTCTCTCTCTCTTTATCATTACTTAAAAATAGTTTTAGTGAGGCAATATTCGCCTTTCCATTCCACCTCCACCCTACACCTCCACTGTAGTCGTTATATGTTCAGGCTGGCTGGTCCACACACTGTGGCGAGTGTCTGGGACGTGTTGTATCATTATCAAATTCACTCAGCGCTTCCTCTGATTCAGCGTGTTGCATGTGTTGGCTTACGTGTGTCTGAACAGAAGAGAAGCAGCGCGTGGGTTACGGATGTGGATACAGATGTTTAATCCATACAGCCCATGGCCTCTAATGAAGGGGGTGTTGTGATCAAATCGTTTCATACAGACAGAAATAAGCAAGATGTTCATCAAACATCTAGGCATCCACAAGTAAAACTGTGACTCGATCTTAAACAACATACGACAATCAATACCTACATGCTATACTTCGAATCTAAATGCCTTGTACAAGAAAATGGCAAAACGTTTTACAGTAGTTTTATTTGTAGATGCCATAAGTAATGAAAGTCGAAATAAAGAAGGATGTTTGCAAATATTTTTGATGATGAACTGATTCCTCAGGTCACTTAGAGGGGGGGCAGCACAACACAAAATGGACTTTATTTTCTTCGGCACATTTACACAGAGGGACATGTCTGTTCAAGTTTTTTATGCTCTAATAACGATAATAATGAACAAAAGTCAGAAATACCTCATCTGAACTTTGTCATAATATATTTTAAATCATTGTCCATTTTAAGAGATGAATATACCGGCACACAATGTACAGATCTGAACTGTCTATAAAAAGCAAACCGGTCACTCTCATGAGCGTGACATGACCATTCTTGCCATCTGCAATCTATCAATCTATTCAGAAATGCACGAAGAAATTTTTTATGTCCACAACTCTCTGTTGTAGCCAAACATAGCCAAAACCAAGTTTATATAATTTAGTCATCACGTTAGAAACCCAGTTTCTCTTTCCCTTTACCATCCAAATCATAAAGCATTATTATGCTCCTTCCTAGGCGACCTAAAAATTTGCATTTGTGTTATTTTCAACCAACAACGTATACAAGCTGTCGCAGAGGTTCAAATATATTGATATATCTGTTTACTTTCGCCGTCGGCTAAATCGTTAGGTGTTCGCATGCTCACTCCTAGGAACTTTTTCAATGCAAATAATGGACATTTTCACAAATAAACAGCGGAATCATAAAGACCGCAGATTTCAGCTCCATACTGAGCGATAGGCTGTACCTGAGAATCGAACAATTTTATAAACAGTTTTCAAAGATTGGTTTTCTAATTTTGATAAGTGTTGCAATATATAGTAGTGCACGCCACAAACTCTTCCGGCAAGATCCTTGCATGCAAAAGTAAAGCTTAATTTCGTTGAAGAATATATTCCTACTGTTTACACACGTTGACCACAGGCATAACACTCCATGTAAGTCCACCTTTCTCTAATTCCTAAAACCTCACCCTTTCTAAAGACAATCATGTTGCTTTTTGATATGTTTACTGTTAACTGAAGTGAAGTTGCAGATCGTAATAGACTATTTAGTTGAGTCTGTTAAGCCAATATTACTTTCAGACATCAGAACACAATCGTCATCGTCTGCCGAGAGAAGAATAAACAGCGCATGGTTGGAGAGAGAGAGAGAGAGAGAGAGAGAGAGAGAGAGAGAGAGAGAGAGAGAGAGAGAGAGAGAGAGAGAGAGAGAGATGTTTGTTACCATGTTTCATCACTAACAGGAAGTTTTAACAGTTTTTCTCTGACTCTAGCTTTCCCCCCCCCCATCCACCCTCCACTCCTCCACGCTGTCTCGCCCTGTGTGTGCGTGAAAGCATCTCTGCGCTCATTATATGAACATCTCTCTCTCTCTCTCTCTCTCTCTCTCTCTCTCTCTCTCTCTCTCTCTCTCTCTTTCCTCTCTCTCTTATTCTCTCTCTCTAATCTCTTTTGTCTCCAGTGAGTGTGTGTGTGTGTGTGTGTGTGTGTGTGTGTGTGTGTTTGTGTGAGTGAGTGAGTGAGTTGTGTGTGTGTGTGTTGACCCTACTGTGTGTGTGTGACTGTGTGTGTGTGTGTGTATTTCCTACTACCTCCTGCCCTCTTGTCATTCTATCGATATGCTTATATTCTTATGTGACTCTCTCTCTCTCTCTCTCTCTCTCTCTCTCTCTCTCTCTCTCTCTCTCTCTCTCTCTCTCTCTCTCTCTCTCACGGTTCGGCTGGAATAACTTGATTTATTATCCATATGACATCCCCTCCTACCCGTGGCGACTGGGCTATCATTATGCATTTCCCCTCTCCATTTTCTTTATTTGCTATCCCCCCCCCTTCCCCCCCCCCCCCCCCCCCCCCTCCTTGCTTCATAATCGATTGTCTTGTTATCTCTTTGAATTTTTTTTTGATTGTCAGATTGTTCTAAACATGCTTTCTTATCGCACCCACTCTCGCCTCTTTCTCCCCTCCGCCAATTCTGTCTCTCTGTCCCTCTCTCCATCTCTCTCTCTCAGTCTCTTCTCTCTTTCTCTCTCTCTCTCTCTCTCCTTTCTGCATTACAAGACAACTTCTTCACATCATCAGTCGCAAGTCACCACTTCTCAGTGAGTTTTCACATGTCTCAGGGCCAAGGGCCAGATCCTCTGAACACTGTCTTCACAGTTTATCAAGATCTTTACGCGTGGAAATAAGTACCATCTTCACAGTCCCCAAACATCATCATCATCTTCTCCCCTTCTCCCCCCCCCCACTCTCTCTCTCTCTTCGTCTTCTTCTCCCTCTCTCTCTCTCTCTCTCTCTCTCTCTCTCTCTCTCTCTCTCCCTCTTCAGTCGTTACCAACTCTTCATAACGTTCCCCTCAATAAGAGGTTTCAACTTATTATTCAATTCAAAGTTTTACAAGGTCAGCAATAATAATAAGTGTCCCTTTTCCATGAAAATATAGCACTCACCACAGACCCCCCCAAACCATCAAATTCCCTTGAATACATTCCCAGGCCTCAGGTCCCACTTGACCACAACACACAGTCCCCAAGGACCACTTCTTCACAGGTCCCAAGGACCACTTCTTCACAGTCCCCCAAGGACCACTTCTTCACAGGTCCCCAAGGACCACTTCTTCACAGGTCCCCAAGGACCACTTCTTCACAGTCCCCCAAGGTCCCACTTCTTCACAGTCCCCAAGGACCACTTCTTCACAGTCCCCAAGGACCCACTTCTTCACAGGTCCCCCAAGGACCACTTCTTCACAGGTCCCCAAGGACCACTTCTTCTCCCCAAGGACCACTTCTTCACAGGTCCCCAAGGACCACTTCTTCACAGGACCACTTCCACAGGCCCCCAAGGACCACTTCTTCACAGGTCCCCCCAAGGACCCACTTCTTCACAGGTCCCCAAGGACCACTTCTTCACAGGTCCCCAAGGACCCCCTTCTTCACAGGTCCCCAAGGACCACTTCTTCACAGGTCCCCCAAGGACCACTTCTTCACAGGTCCCCCAAGGACCACTTCTTCACAGGCCCCCAAGGACCACTTCTTCACAGGCCCCAAGGACCACTTCTTCACAGGTCCCCCAAGGACCACTTCTTCACAGGTCCCCAAGGACCACTTCTTCACAGTCCCCAAGACCCATTTCTTCACAGGTCCCCAAGGACCACTTCTTCACAGGTCCCCAAGACCCATTTCTTCACAGGTCCCCAAGGACCACTTCTTCACAGGTCCCCAAGGACCACTTCTTCACAGGTCCCCAAGGACCACTTCTTCACAGGTCCCCAAGGACCACTTCTTCACAGGTCCCCAAGGACCACTTCTTCACAGGTCCCCAAGGACCACTTCTTCACAGGTCCCCAAGGACCACTTCTTCACAGGTCCCCAAGGACCACTTCTTCACAGGTCCCCAAGGACACTTCTTCACAGGTCACAGGCCCCCAAGGACCACTTCTTCACAGGTCCCCAAGGACCACTTCTTCACAGGTCCCCCAAGGACCACTTCTTCACAGGTCCCCCAAGGACCACTTCTTCACAGGTCCCCAAGGACCACTTCTTCACAGGTCCCCCAGGACCACTTCTTCACAGGTCCCCCAAGGACCACTTCTTCACAGGTCCCCAAGGACCACTTCTTC
>JADBJO010034205.1:0-7500 GCA_016801955.1 Conus betulinus
GGATTACCTCGGGCGGAAAGTGAGACCCCTGCAGGTTGTGAAAATGTGTTGAAAGACCTTGCTACAAATAAATTGGAGTTGTCACAGGACATCGAATTTGACAGGGTTCATCGTCTACACAATAGGCAAGACTCCCAGTGATGGCAAGATGTGTATTTTACAAACAGAAGGTGGAGATCCTGAAGTCAAAGCACAAACTACACAGCAGCAACGTTTTCATAGGCGAGGACTTCTCCGCTAAAGTGCCTGATGTGATGACAAAGTTGACTCCCCATCTCAAGAAAGCTAGAAATGACGGCAAACGCGCGACCATGATCTTCAACTATCCCCTCGTCGACGGCAAGCATTACACTGTAGGAGCTGACGACAGACTCGTTGAACTGAGGTAGGAATGTGGCCGGTCCTTTGACTTAAATAGTAATGTGTCCGCACTAACGAAAGGAACCCATACAGAATTGACACCGGCTGTGTCCACCCTTTGTTCAACTACGTCAGCACGTGAAGCTGGAAATAGAATGTATTTTGACTCTGGTGAAATCTCGGTCATCCCAGTGGCAGTTGAAGATATAAACAACACAGACGTTGGCGTGTTTTCTGGAAATGCTTATTCTACTGGAAATCACGATTCGTGTGATGTTGACATTTATAATAAACTGAAATCTTTTTCATTTCTTTATTGGAATATAAATGGATTACCTTCAAAAGTGACTAGTAAAGATTTTATTTCATATGTTTCTAGTTTTGACTTTGTATGTTTTGTTGAAACATTTGTTGATGTTTTTCAATCACTTATGTTTGCTGGATACACTGTGTACTGCAAACCCGCTTTAAAGTTCACGGCACGTGGAAGGCGTTGCGGTGGACTGGTGTGCCTGGTGAAAAAAGGTATCTGTCCCTATGTTAAAGCAGTGGATGTTGCATCTGATTTGTTCTATGCCTTTATTATTGATAAATCCTTACTTGGCACAATGAAACATGTCATGCATGTGTGCGCATATATTCCTCCAGAGGGCTCTCCATATTACTCTCATTTTGATAAGGAAAATGGAGTTTCTTTGCGTGAGAGAGAAAGGAGAAAGGAGAAACAGTTCAATGATGCTCTGTTGGAGGAATCACTTCAGTCTGTAAATAGCCAAATTGATTTTTGGCATCGTATTCACAAAATTTCAAGAAAACGAAAACAACCTGTGAATGATATTAGTTCAGAAATGTGATTCCATCATTACAGAGATCTACTGGAAGGAAAAATTGATTCCCAAAATGATATGGTCGGTGACAGTTACCTAAATGCATACGATTATGATGACAATCAAAATCGTCTGATTTCCAGAGAAGAATTTTAATGGCTTTGAGAAAAGTAAAACCTCGAAAAGCTGCCGGCCCAGTTGGAATTATTGGTGAAATAATAAAAAACTGCTTGCCAGTCAAAAGTGTTTTTAGATTTTTAAAACTCTTTATTTGATAAAGGGATATATCCCAACTGTTGGTCAGAATCTATAGTGATTCCATTATATAAAAAGGCGATGCAAAGAATCTGGATAATTACAGAGGAATATCGTCATGTAATATGTGCAGCAAATTATACAGTGCTGTTATTAACATGAGACTGCAAGAGTGGGTGGAAGAAAATAACATTACTGGAGAATACCTAGCTGGATTTAAGAAAAACTACTCTACTATCGATCATATATTTACTCTGATGGCATTCATGCAGAAAGTTTTGTTTAAATCGTAAACTGTATGTCGCATTTATTGATTTCGAGAAAGCGTTTGATTCTGTTAATATAAGTATACTGCCGCCCGTCCTGCTTAAAAATGGCATTCATGGAAAGCTGTTTAAATTTATAGTAAGTACGTATGATTGTATAAAGACACGAGTGAGAACTGCTGCTGCTATAATAGATTATATACATAGTACTTCTGGTGTGAAACAGGGCGATATTTGTAGCCCGGTTTTGTCCTCGTTATTTATAAATGAATGAACACAAGAAGTTATACATTCTAGAAGGCATGGTGCACATTTTATGAATGATTTTTTTGGAAACTTTCATTTCTTTTTAGCTGATGACGTGGTCTTGGTTTCAGAGACAGTAATTGGATTACAAACTCAATTAAACACCTTGAAAAGAGCTACTGCTACATTACAACTAAAAGTTAATAAAGCAAAAAGCAGCATAATTGTATTTAGAAAGGGTGGGTATCTCGGAAAGAGAGAAAGATGGACATACAATGGATCTATAATGCATGCTGTTAACGCGTATAAATACTTGGGTATTTAATTCTCCATACGCTTGAGTTTCGTCTATACTTGCAAAGATTTAGTCATTAAAGTAAAAAACGCATTGTTGTGCATACTACCAGAATTACCAATACTCCATAACGATTCCCTCGCCTTGTTTTTGAAGCTGCCTGATTGTCACGTTCAGCTGATGGTGCAATATGGAGCTGAAATATGGGGTCTGGATGCTGCTGTTGTACATTGTGAAAAAATCCATTGTTTGCTCTAAAGAAATTTCTTGAGGTGTCGTTGCAGACACCAAATGATTTAGTGTATGGTGAAACAGCTAGATATCCTATTCATTTGAATTCCACTGTAAAATGTATTCGATATTGGTTGAAAATATCACAGATGCAAAATCACAGGTTACCACGCAAAGCGTATAAAATGCTGTTACAATTGGACAATAGAGGTAAGAAAACCCGGTAACAAATGTCAGAATGAAACTATGTGAATACGGATTTAGTTTTGTATGGCTCAACCAAAGTGTTGGTGATCGGAATGCTTTTATGAAGGTGTTCCGAGAAAGATTAATTCGTTGCAGTTGGCAAAATTTGAACACACACCTACAAAATAGTGAGAGATTTGAATTATACAGAAAATATGGTCATTTACACTGTTTACCAGTTTGCATCTCAATGAAAATAGACAAGCATTTCAAACACATTATGACTAGATTTCGATTCGTGTGTCTGATATTGCTAGTCATTACTTTCGCTATAGACAGCTATGCGAAAGAAATCTGATCTGTCCATTGTGTCGAAATGCAAAAGAGGACGAAGTTCATTTCGTGCTTGCTTGCCAGATGTTAAGAGATCTCAGAGAACAATTCATTCCGCTAAAGTATTTTAACTATCCTTGTCCATTCAAGTTAACGTTATTAATGGCATCACCAAATGAAAGCACCATTACAAAAATAGCTATTTATTTATGTAAGGCATTTAAAAGGAGAAGTGTTCATACAAATTGAAAAGACCATTACTCATGTGCGACTTAAAATGTATATCCCCCTTTCTGAGGGGCTATGGCCTTTATGAATAAAACATTTGACTCTTGAGTCTCTCTCTCTCTCTCTCTCTCTCTCTCTCTCTCTCTCTCTGGGATTCACGAAACGTAAATGGAGTCAGATGTGTTGTGGTTTATGTCTAGTATCTGGTAAAAATTACGCATTTTACTAGCTACATACAATTTAGAAATTTGTACAGAGAGCAGCTAACGCACCATGCCAGAGATGGTACTGAGCTTCAGATTAAGATGTGGCTCCTTCGTGGCAGTCTACATCCATTTCATGTGTCGCCATACCAAAGGAAAGATCACCATGCGATGACGGACATTGAGAGTGACGAGGTGATGGGGCGGTGTCACAGTGAGGTTGCTCCTTACTGTGATTTTCTTCACCAACCTTTTGATGCAATCCACGCACCGCTGATCCCACACCTCCCAAGAGGGACAGCAAACAGACATGTCTGACCGGTTCCAGTGCTGGCCGGAGACTGAGTGTGGAGAGAGCCCAAAGAAGCCAGGGGGACCATCCACAGTCGTCCTTGCAGCAAAGAGTTGATAGTGACACTGCTTCTGAACCACTTGTGCAAGCTGTTTTGCATGAGTGACAGGTTTGATAGCCTTCAAGAAGACCTGACCGAAATTAAAGAATTACTTGTCGGTTGAAGGAGGAAGTCGAAACACTGAAAAGTGAGCTGGTCTTTCTTCGGCAGTCAAATAATGAACTGGCAGAAACAAACAAACAAACAAAAAACCTTCAAGAGAGTGTGCCCGATTTGGAGATGAGGACCAGGGAATTAGAGGACCGTTCTAAGAAGAATAAACATCATTGTGCAAGGTATACCCAGACAGGCCAATGAGACTAATGAAGATTGTGAACACTTCAGGAAATACCTGTTATCTAACAAGTTAAAATTGAGTGGTGACATCATTTTTGATTGGGTCCACCAATTGAATGCAAAATCTAACTCACTCCATGCAAGTTCTATAAGGAAAGAGTGAAAATTCTAAAGGAGAAAAGAAATCTTCGAGGGAGCAATGTGTTCATCGGCGACGACTTTTCTATGCACGTCAGAACGATCAGGAAGAAGCTGTCTCTTCACCATAAGGTGGTCAAGGAACAGTAGAAACGGACGACGATGATCTACGACCAACCTGCTGGTAGACAGAAAGAAGTTCGTCCTTAATAAGCAGGAGTCTGGCATCATCGAGCTGTCCTACAGGTGTGTGACCACCCCTTTCAAGAACCGACGCTATTCTGCCCATAGACTCAATGCAAGAAAGGTAGACAAAAAAGACAGTCACCAGTGTCAGCGAGTGTGACAAGACATCGAAGTTTCTGTGCAGTTGGAGGTGATGAGACAATTCAAGCCACTACAGCAAATTCACTGCCACGCGCGGCACGTGTGGATACGTTGACCATGGACAGTGTTACGTGTACGTGTGTGACCACGAGTGACGTGGGGTTTTCTGGAGGTAGTTATAGGCTAACCAATATCGAAGGTGAATTTGATTATAAACTGGATAATTCAGTTAGGGATGATAACACAACCTAAAGAATATTTTCCAATGGAATGTCAACGGTCTAATGTCTAAACGTTCAGATTCTGTTTCTGTACAATATCGTCTTCGTTTGATTTTATTTGTTCTGTAGAAACTTTCAAGGAATGTTTTATCAATACAGTGTTCACTGAGCGCATGGCTTTCATTCAGCTTGCCGTCAAATCTTCACACGAGATTTTTTTTTTTTTTTTGGGGGGGGGGGGAGTTAATATGTCTGATTAAAAACTATCACATTGAATATAAACATGTCAAAAAACACACACACACACACACACACACACACACACACACACACACACACACTTAGTCTTGGGTCTCAGGGAGTGTGTGCCTGAGATATATGCAAATGAGAAAAAGAGTCCTTCTGTGTTTAGAAATCCCTGCTGTTGTGTATTGATGTAAGGTGACACCCCATTAAAGCCTACTCCTTGACATTGAGCTTGAACATGTTCAACAACATGTTGAAATCTAAGGTGGCATTAAGGATTAAACCCCTAAATGTAGAACAAGGGCATGATGTTTCACACTGACAGAAGAGAGACTCGCATTCAACTCAACGGCCACTTTCTCAGCAGTACTGTCAAGCTAAATCAACTGATCAAAGCTCACTATTTACACTGGGAGCCAATCACAAGTCCCCAAAGAAACATTTCAAAATAAGAAAACTTGACCAATGAAAAATCACAAGAAAAAATCAAGATACATTTACATTGAAAACAAGTCATGCATTTTTTTTCTTGTCTCTCTCTCTCTCTCTCTCTCTCTCTCTCTCTCTCTCTCTCTCTCTCTGTCTGTCTGTCACCCCACGGACATTGCTTTACTGAAAAAAGTGAAAAACCTGACCACATATACCCGTCTTAAAAAAAAAAAAAAAGAAAAAAAAAAGAAAAGAAGTCATCGACTTTTTGCAATTAAGAAAGCTGTACATTTTTACGACATGGTTTACAAATAAACAAAAAAAAGTGCAACATCTTGTGAAATTCCAATCCTCAAAAGAAATCAGTTAGGAGAAAAAAACCCACTTAAATTAGAAAGAAGCAATAATTTTCAAACCTGCAAAAGTTTGTGGATCGAAAGGAAACAACTCATTACAATGAAAGCATTTTCACCAACACTTATCACAATGACCTGAGATCTTATGAACAGCTGCCTTTGCCATCCAGTCTGGCATCTTTTTCAGAGTGTCTGTTTCCTTCATCAGGCAGTCCACACTACACAGCCAGTCTGACTGAGGTGCTTGGTGAAGCATGACAAAGACTCTTGACTTCATCCACTAGGATTGATCTCGACCGCTTGTTGACTGACGTGGACTCGGCACTGGTGGGTTGTCTGATTGAGGAGGTGGTGGTACAGGTGATTGTTGCACCATTCCTTCAGTGTTACTGTCTCCAGCAACCACCTTAGGCACAGTTTCCTCACATGCTGCTGTGGACTCTTCATTGTGATCTACATCGTGATATACATTCCATGGATCTTCCACTTCTTGCTGTGGTTCCTGAGTACCCGTCTTCACTCCAGCTGCCATCTGATCATCCTATGTGGACTGGTTTCCTTCTGATGCAGGTGGTTGAACTGCCTTTGTCTCATAACGCCTTCCATAGCCCAACATCATTCCTCCCTCTTCACTACTGTTCTCTTTGACTGTTGCTTCAAAACTGCTGCGTTGCTGCTTGCGTTTCCTCTGCCCACGAGTTCGGCGTTTTGGAGAATTTCTGCTGTTGGGCTGCGCCTTGGTGAGCATTGACCTCTCCACAGTGCTCCCCAAAGGCAACCAAAGATCGCGGTGCAGTGCAGTGTTCTCTTTTTACCAGCGCCATCTTCGCTCTGGACTACATACACTGGAATGTCAAAGTCAGGTTGTTTCAGACTTGAAAGTTTGCTTCCTCCCCCTTGTCTGACAGTTTATGTTTTGCCGTCAAATGCCACTATCTCGACCAGAACTCTATCACGTTTCTCAGTAGTGGCACCTCTGACTTTTCATATTGCTCTTTTATGTTTCTTTTGGGCGCAATATATTTTGCAGTAGCCAGCTCAAAGGACTCCTTCAAGCGAGAGTGCAGGGCCTCCATTTACCTTGTAAAAGAAACTTTATCGGTGTGATTGCAGGTCAGTCCAAAAGCAGTATCTGTAGGTGAACGGCAGTCACGACCAAACATCATTGCAAAGGGAGACAGAGATGAGGACTCTTGCCGAGTACAGATGTATACACAAGTGGTTCCACATGGCTCTTCCAGCCTTCTTTCTGTACAGGTTCCAGCGTTCACAGCATGTTCACGAGGGCATCAAATGGTCAGACTTTATACTAAATGAAGAGGTCAGGGAAAGGTCCAAACAGCTCCCCGCGTCAATCACTGGCTGGGTCATGGCTTGAGATTACCTCTTGAAGACCTGTAAACCAGCTCCTTATGTGTTGCCCTTTCTTATCCAGCCCAGCAGGCCAGAGAGAAAAGGACGACCCAGGATGAGCTGGCGACAGACAGTGGAGAGAGATCTCAGACTTGTTGACAGAGGATGGAGTGACATCAGCAGACTGGCTGAGGACCGTGCACAGTGGACCACCTTGACTGCCTCATGTGTCGCAAGATGCGGGAGCGTCTAAATCTAAGTAAGCCAGTAATGATTCCACCAAGGCCACTAGCTTTAAGATTTTTCTGATT
>JADBJO010034206.1:0-5000 GCA_016801955.1 Conus betulinus
TGGGATGTGTGGTCGTGGTGTGTGTGTGTGTGGGTGTGTGTGGGTGGTGGTGTGGGTGTGGTGTGTGTGTGTGGGTGCTGTGCGTGCGTGTTGTGTGTGTGTGTGTGTGGTGTTGTGTGTGTGTGTGGGTGTGGCGTGCGTGTTGGTGCGTGCGTGAGTGTACTGCTGTGTGTTACGTGTGTGCTGTGTGCTGTGTGTGTGTGCGTGTGCATGTGTGTCACTGTGTGTGTCTGTCTTGTGGTGTGTGTGTGTCTGTGGCGGCCGTGGTGGTGGTGGTGGTGGTGTGTGTGTGGCGGCGTGCGTACGTGCGTGCATGCGTGCCTGCAGCGCGCGCGCATGTGTGTGTGGTGTGTGTGTGTGTGTGTGTTGTGTGTGTGTGTGCCCGCTCGTGCGTGAGGGTGCATTACATGTGTGCGTGTGCATGTGTGTGTGTGTGTGTGTGTGTGTGTGGTGTGTGTGTGTGTGTGTGTGTGTGTGTGCGTAACAGTGAGGACGGTGACATTGACAGCATAGTTAAAACAGCCTACAGGGTTTATAGCATGCGTGCGTGTATGCGTGTGTGCGCGCGCGATTGCCTTATCTGTTTGTGTCTGTCTGTTCTGTGTGCGTGTTCCACAAGGCTCCTGGAGACCAGACCTTCAATAAAAAGGAAGTTGTATTAAGGTAGCGACTCACGTCTTTGTCGAACACTCACTTCAGATGAAGGAATCTCACCTCTCTGTGTTCTCTTCACCTGTGTGGAAAATGACTGGCAGTATTTCACCTTTCTGAATGTCTAATAAAAAACATAAAACAGCATTAGGTAAAGCTGAAATTCTATTTGAAACAAAGGTTGATTGCCACAGAGGGACGTCCGGGAAGAAGAGAAGAAGGAGGAGGAGGAGAGGAGGAGGAGAAAAAGAAAAAGCAAAAAAACGAGAAGAGAGAGAGGGGGGGGGGGGAAGGGAGAAAGAGAGAGAGCGAGATAGAGACAGACAGAGAGAACACAGCCGATAGACACAGAGAGAGAGAGAGAGAGAGCGAGAGAGAGAGAGAGAGAGAGAGAGAGAGGAGGGGAGGGGGGAGGAGAAAGAGGGAGAGAGGGTGAAGGCTTATCTTATATTTTTAGACATAAATTAAAGTCATTAATTGAAAATATAACACAATAAAAGCGACACACAGGCACCTTCATTTGATACTGCGCAATGTTTCAGGCCATGTCATGTTTAGCATGTCCAAGAACTGCTGCTTCACTTTCAAATAAAATCTGGAACACACACGCACTCTCCTCTCTCTCTCTCTCTCTCTCTCTCTCTCTCTCTCTCTCTCTCTTACAAACAGATACCCTATTTACATAAATTCTGCCGTGAGGTGTGTACGGTACTAGCTAAAGTAACAAGCAGGGGATGAGACAAGTAACCACAAAAAGCATATTGTGCGTTGCTCGATTTGGATTCTCGTGACAAAAAACCAACTGGGTATTATGAATATTCGTGTATATTTGTATTTATTTTGGTTTGGGTATGTATGGCTAAACCAAGGCGTTGTGGGAGTAAATCAGTTCCTTACTGCTTTTAAGGAAAGGTTGGTTCCCTGTGGATGGCAAGAGTGGGATTGTCATATTAAGAACAGTGAAAGATTTAGTTTCTATAATACTTTTTGCGCAATGGCTGCTGATAAAAACGCACTTGAAACTGAACTTAGACAGGCACCTGAAAATATTACAACAAATTTAGACTTGGGCGTTTCAGAAATCGCTGTCCATAGGTTTCGGTACAAACAACACACACCTGTTGATTTCATTTGTCCATTGTGTAAACAAGCGACAGAAGATGAGGTGCATTTGTTTTGTGCTGTCCCGTTCTGAAGGATTTAAGAGTAAGGTATATAATCTCAAAGTACTATAAAATGTCCGAGTCTTTTTCGTCTTGGTTTACCTCTAGTGTCAAATAATGAAAGAAACAACTAAAAATCTGTCCATTTATCTAGATAGAAAAGCGTTTAAGATACGTAGCTGTGTTTGTTTCTTAACATATCGATTTTTGAACAGTTGCATTACATTTCTTTTGGAACGATTTTCTTGTTTGTACCCTCACCCCCTTCAATAGGGGGCAAATGGCCTATCATTGAATAAAATATCCGCTCTCTCTCTCTCTCTCTCTCTCTCTCTCTCTCTCTCTCTCTCTCTCTCACACACACACACACACACACACACACACACACATACACACACACAACACACACACACACACACACACAAGAACAAACACACTCACACCGCAAGAGAACATACAGATAGACACACAAAGACACACACAAAGGCACACACACACACACACACCACACACACACACACACAAATACAGTGCACACACACACACACACACACACACACCACACACACATAGAGTCACACCAACAGATACACAAAGAGATGAGCAGGAGGAGAGAGGAGAGATAGAGAGAGGAGAGAGAGAGAGACAGAGGACAAGAGAGCGAGAGACAGACAGACAGACAGAGACAGAGACAGACAGACAGACAGACAGAGACAGCGCAGCGCACACACACACACACACAACACACACACACACACACACACTTCACTGAAACACTTCACCTGTCGCCGAAAAAAAAAAAAAAAAAAAAAAAAAAAAAAAAACAAAAAAAAAAAAAAAAAAAAAAAAAAAAAAAAAAAAAAAAAAACCAACACGGATATCACCTTCAACACACACTTACCTATACACTGAGAGACGTAGTAATATAGCTAAAACCCTTTTCCACCTGAATCCAACCTGCCCCCTACCCCCCCCACCCCCACACACACACACACACACAACACACACACGCCACCACTACTCACCTCCACACTTGTCGTTGCAGACAACAGCGACAATCCAGTAACTGTCTCAGTGACGGCCAAACACGTCTGCTTCGTCTGTCACCTGTGGCTGGCCCACAGCCGCCAACACGTCACTCGGAACAGACTGGTTGAGGGATTTGTGGCCCAATTTTTCTTCTTTTTTTCTTCTCAAAGTTTGTCAACATAACCGCAGCCACCAACGACCCCAAAATAGAGTCGCCTCGCCAGTCGACAATGCTATCAGTTTTGAAACCTCCGGTGAGATCATTCACTTCAAACAGTTCGTCTGCCACACTTTTTAAAAAATCGAAGTGAACATTCGAACTATTGCGCAGCTAATGGCTTCTGTGGTACAAGCCTTCTCCACTTCTTGTGATTAGTAGTTTCTTAAAAGTCGCCAAACTGCCTCTGTGGATCGTTCCGGTGTGTAAGTTCATTGTCACAGGTGCCTGTCCCTAGCTTTTCAAAACTAATAAAAGTCAGCCACGGAACCACCAGTGTCAACACACGCTGGCGTCCTTGGCCGAGACATGACTGTGTGTGTGTGCGTGTGTGTGTCCGCTTCGCCAAGCCCCACCCCGTTCAACTGGTGTCTCGTTTTCTTTGGGTACACCTTAGCCCCTCTCCCACTCCCTCGCTTGCTCTCTATGGTCATCTGTTCGAGTCAAAAGAGGCAGTAAAAAAATTCGGGTCTTGTGTGTTGTCTTGTAGGCTGAACTTTGAAAAAGTTCGTGAAAACCTGCGAGGAGCAGTAGTAATCATTAAAAAAAAAAAAAAAAAAAAAAAAATTCCCTCGCTCCCTAGGTCTTAATGTAACATTTTGTGTTTTCTCCTCATCAAAGGTTTGAAGCAAACTAAGTTATAAAGAAAATGGAGGATCTCTCTTTCCCTTACCCCCCCCCCCCCCCCCGCCCACCCACCCAACCCTTGAAAAAAAAGACAGACAAAAGGAAAATGAATGTTTTTTTTTTTCTTGGGAGTGAATTCAGTTAAAAAAAAGAAATGAGAAAGAGAATATCCTTACATGCGTAAAATATTGATGGCTAACTACGTCACCTACCCATTGATTTATTGTATCTATATCCATATTGTTTTTCTCATAAAAAAAATAAATAAATAAAGGGGGCTTGTAAGCGGACACATAAGCTTGCTTCAGCAGATATTGAAGTTACAGGCGAAGAAGAAGTTCTACATTCCCTCCCAGTTATCTATTTCGGTTCATGTGTCACTTTAAAAGTCCGGCCCGGTGCTTGGAAAGCTCTTCTGTCTCCGCTTCTTATCAGCAGTCAGCCCTCTACTGGTCATACCCAATTCAGTGAACAGATACATTTCCACCTATGACACCCCCCTCATGGGAAAAATGCAAAGCAGTCTTCTTAGTGTGTCTTCTTTCCAGTTTCAGTTCGTGAGAATGCTTTGAAAGCAAGCCGACAGCATTTTTTCTGTTGACAATTTCATCAATATTATTTCTCTTGAACATTAAAGGAATTAATGAAAAATGATAACATACATTAGTCTAACCACTGAATTCTTCTAAAAAAAAATAAAATAAAAAAAATTAAAAAAAAAAACGGAAAATAAAATACGGAAAAGAAACGACGCGCACTTCTCATCATAAAGTTCAGGAGAAAAGGAAAACAGAGGAAAGAAATGATAACATACACTACTTTCATCACAGAATAACTCTTGAAAAAAAATGCGCCCAATTTGAAGAGACAGGCCTAAGTGATTATTCGTCTTCGTTTTCATTGTCTTCAATGTTGATATCTGCCTAAAGAAGACCAAAGAGGTCGAAACGTGTCGTGGTTTGTGATGTAGTGTAATGTGTTTGTCTCTTTCGTTCGGCGGGTACAGTATTTTTTGCTGTGTAAGTTGGGCTTTGCTCCGAATTTGTCAAGCGAGTGTTTGACGCCACAGCTTTTACCATACTTCAGTGCCGGTGTGGTGCTGTGGGGTGTGTGTGGTGTGTGTGTGTGGTGTGTGTCCCCGTTCCACTTGTCCTGTCTGTGTTCATCTCTCGTTCAATGGAATACCAATTGATTCATCTGACAACCTATGCTATTTTGGGTAGAGGCTTTGACAGCATGGTAACCTTTAACAAATCACGTTTGAGAATAATAAAATGCGAAAAAAAGACCGGTATCTGCCATGAAAGCAATGG
>JADBJO010034206.1:10000-13734 GCA_016801955.1 Conus betulinus
TGTGGGGAAAGCGGGGGGGGGGGGTCGGGTTGGGGGTTGGGGGTATGTGTGTGTGTGTGTGGGTGTGTATGTGTGGTGTGGTGTGTGGGTGTGCTGTGTGTGTGTGTGTGTGTGAAACGAAAAGAAATCCCATATTTTACCAGCGTCGTAATGAGAATGTGCGATACAATCGCTTCTTTCCATCTCAAGACCTGGGGCAAAAGGAAAGAAAACAAAAAAAGATCAACTTAATGCATCTAAAAGAACAAAGTATGCGAGATACACATTGAAAAGGAACAAACAACAATGTATGTCTGTCAAGATCGCTTGCACGGATTGACCAGTATAGCTACTGTGACACCAGTGACAGAAACACGAAAAACGTTTAAAATAGTGGTAAAAAGTGTTAAAATCGAGCGTATTAGGGTGGGAGTAGATAAGGGGGGATGGAGAGAGAGGAGGGTGGGAGAGAGGAAGAAGAGGAGAGAGAGGAGACGAGAGTTTTGGAGGGACGGGGCGGAGGAGAAGAGGAGGGTAACCGGCGAGGTCCGAAGGGGGGGAGGGTTTGAGAGGAGAGAGGGGGGAGGAGAGAGGGGGATAGAGTGAGCAGGAGACTGGATGAGGAGCGGGAGGAACGGTGACAGGGAGGTTGAGAGAGGGAGGGGAGCGGAACGTGGGGAGGGAGGGAAGGAAATAAGTGTGTGTCTTGGGGTGCTGTGAGTGCTAGGGCATGATGTTGTGCTGTGGGGAGGGACGTTGAGGGAGGAGGTGGGTTGAGGGAAGGGAGAGGGTGGGCAGGAGGGTGTGGAGACGAAGGAAAGAGGATGGACCGAAGAGCGATCGAGGATAGGCGACGGAAGGATCGAGGGAACGGGAAGAGGAGGGGAAGAGGAGGAGTGAGACGGGAAAGGAAAGAGGTGGGAGGGGACTGAGGTGCAGGGGGACGGAAGAGCACAGAAGAAGGGATAGAGGGAGAGACGGAAACAAACTGACAGGGTGTTGCACAAGGGAGGGCGAGCGCTACTGGGCACAGGAGGGACAAACGAACGCAATCGTAAAAATGGACAAGGGGGTAGAGGGGAGAGATGTCGGGGAAAGAAGAAGAGGGGGGGGAGAGAGCGGGCGAGAGGGGGGGAGGGTGGGAGGGGGGGAGGGCCCGGGCTGGTGGGGGACTGTGTAAGTTCTGAGGGGGGCGAGGGATAAGGGGGGGGGGGAGTGGGGGTGGGGGGGGGAAGTCCCGTGGGGAGGGACGTGGATGAGAGGGACGCTGAGAGGAGTGAGAGAGAGAGAGGAAGTTTTGAGAGGAGTACCACAGATGTGAATGTGTGTCGTGTTTTGATGAGAGAGAGAGAGCGTAGGTTTGGTGTTTTGGCCTACGTGCATTTTTTTGGCGTGCATGGCGCGCAGGGATTTTGGCGAGGGATGATGCGAGAGAGAGAGAGGAGGGAGAGAAGAGAAGAGAGGAGAGGAGAGAGTCGAGACCCGCAGAGAGAGGGAGAAGAGAGGATTAAGCCAACTCAGAGACCCAACTGTGTAGTGTGCGTTGTTGCGTCGTGCGCGCGCGCGCACGCGCGCTCGCGCGCAATGGTGCGTTTTGGAGGCATGTCTGGGTAGTGTGGTGACCCTTGTCCGTGCGTGTGTGTGTGTGTGTGGTGTGGGTGTGTGGTGTAGTGTGTGTGTGTGTGTGGTGATGTCCGTTGAAGCAAACAGCCAAGGTTTTAAAGTGATGCCCCATGGGGCCCTTCTATGTCCACAGCGACGAGAGTCCATCAAGGATTAACGGCCACTCACGGACCACCTCAGATGACCGGGGTCCCACTCACCCAAGGTTCCATCAAGGTAACGGCCATTCACGGACCACCTCAGATGACCGGGGTCCACAACACCAAGGTTCGACAGAACGGGTGAAACGGCCATCACGGCCACATCAGGATGACCGGGGGTCCGTCATCACCAGGTTCCATCAGCGGGTTAACGTCTCTTCACACCACGTTCGTCAGGTGACGTCACGTCCATAATGTAAGGTCGCTAATGTCGGGGAAGGTATTAATGTCCGTTAAGGGCGACCCCCGTCCTTGAGGGGAATGTCCGCCGTAAGATGACGACCATTGAGGTAATGTACGTTAAGATGACGACCGTTGACGGGTAATGTCCGTTAAGATGGACGACCGTTTGAGGAATGTGAGGTAAATGTCCGTTAAGTTTGGGACCGTGAGGTTAATGTTCGTTTAAGATGACGACCGTTGAGGTTAATGTCCGTTAAGATGACGACCGTGTGAGGTAATAGTCCGTTAAGATGACGACCGTTGACGGGTAATGTTACGGCCGTAAGATGAACGACCGGTGAGGTAATGTCCCGTTTTAAGATGACGACCGCTTGAGGTAACTGTTCCGTTTTTTGCAGTTTTTTTAAGATGACGACCGTGAGCGGGTAATGTCCGTTACGATGACGAGACACCGTTGAGTAATGTCCGTTAAGGATGACGACCGTTGAGGAATGTCCGTTCAGATGACGACCATTGAGCGGTAATGTCCGTTCAAGATGACGGAACATTGAGGGGTAATGTCCGTTCAGAATGACGACCATTGAGGTGGTAATGTACCGTTCAGATGACGACCATTGAGGTAATGTACGTTAAGATGAACGACCATTGAAGGTAATGTCCGTTCAGATGACGTCCATCGAGGTAATGTTCGTTAAGATGACACGACATTTGAGGTAATGTCCGTTAAGACGACGTTTCATAGAGGTAATGTCCGTTTAAGGCGACCGTCCGTGTCGTACAGGCGACGTCCCTTAAAGTTAAGTCCGTTGAGGTAACGTCTGTGCAGGCGACGGTCCGTTGAGGTAACGTCTGTGCAGGCGACGGTCCGTTGAGGTAAACGTCTGTGCAGGCGACGGTCCGTTGAGGTAACGTCTGTGCAGGCGACGGTCCGTGAGGTAACGTCTGTGCAGGCGACGGTCCGTTGAGGTAACGTCTGTGCAGGCGACGGTCCGTTGAGGGTAACGTCTGTGCAGGCACACGTCTGCACACGTCCGTTGTGGCATTGTCTGTTTAAGGTGAGGTCGTTAAGGTGACGTTTGTAAAGCCATGAAGCAACGCACTGAGCCAGAGAAATAGATTCCCACTGTTTTGGGGGTTAATAGTCATGTGTGTGTTATTGTTTTCCGTAAATTTGTCTCTCTCTCTCTCTCTCTCCTCTCTCTCTCTCTCTCTCTCTCTCTCTCTCTCTCTCTCTCTGTCTCTCCTCTCTCCATCTCTCCCGCCCTCTCTCCCTCCCTCCCTACTACTTTCTCTCTGTTCTCCTCTGTCTGTCACTTATCCCTCTGTTTCTCATTCTTATTGTCTTCGCGTAGAATCTGATGAAAAGCTTTGAGACAATGAAAGAAATCTCTTTTGCTCCTTTTCTTGTGTGCTTATAACAATGGGAAATCTTCACACTGCTTCTTCGTTTGCTTGTTTTATAGTTTGTATGACAATGTGTATTCATGCTCTTTGAAAACATGGAAAACTCTTCTCTCTCTCTCTCCTCGCAATCTCTCTCTCGCCTCCTCTCTCTCCTCTCTCTCCATCTCCAGCTGCCCTTCCCCCTCTCCCCCCCCCTCTCTCGTTCATCATCTTTTTCTTCGTGGGAACGCTATGCTTTGCTACACATGCTTGGCCATGGACCAAACATTTCCTTTGCCTCTTTGGAAACCGGAAGTCATCTCTGGGCTCTCCTCTGTTCCTGTCAGTGTTCTTCCTGTAAGAGGT
>JADBJO010034207.1:0-13733 GCA_016801955.1 Conus betulinus
ATTGTAAGCAAAGGTCCTGATCAATCTGAAGGTACCACTACAGCTACACTGCCAGTAAAACCCCCTACAGGGGTACAGCACAGCTACACTGCCAGTATCCCCATACTGCGGTACAGTGCAGCTACACTGCCAGTATCCCCCTACTGGGGCACAGTACATCTACACTGCCAGTATTCCCCTACTGGGATACAGTACAGCTACACTGCCAGTATCCCCCTACTGGGGCACAGTACATCTACACTGCCAGTATTCCCCTACTGGGATACAGTACAGCTACACTGCCAGTATCCCCCTACTGGGGTACAATACATCTACACTGCCAGTATCCCCCTACTGGGGTACAGTACAGCTACACTGCCAGTATCCCCCTAATGGGGTACAGTACAGCTACACTGCCAGTATCCCCCTACTGGGGTACAGTACAGCTACAGTGCAGGTATCCCCTTACTGGGGAAGTACAGCTGCACTGCCAGTATTTAACCTACAGGGGTACAGTATAGCTATGCTGCTAGTATCCATCCTACTGGGGTACAGTACAGCTACACTGCCAGTATCCACCTCCTGGGGTACATTACAGCTACACTGCCAGTATCCACCTCCTGGGGTACAGTACAACCACACTGCCAGTATCCACCTACTGGGATACAGTACAGCTACAGATATACTGCCAGTATCCCCTACTGGGGTACAGTACAACTACACTGCCAGTATCCCCCTACTGGGGTACAGTACAGCCACAGATACACTGCCAGTATTCCCCTTCTGGGTTATGGTACAGCCCACTGCCAGTATCCACCTACAGGGGTACAGAACAGCTACACTACCAGTATCTCCTTCTTGAATACTTTATAGCTACAGCTATATTGCCAGTATCCCCCTAGTGCGGCACAGTACAGCTACACGGCCAGCATCCCCCTTCTTGGTACAGTACAGCTATACTGCCAATATCCCTTTACTGGTGGTTAGAACAGCTAGACTGCCATTATCCCCCTACTGGTGTTTGGAACAGCTAGACTGCCAGTATCCCCCTACTGGTGTTTAGAACAGCCAGACTGCCAGTATCCCCCTACTGGTATTTAGAACAGCCAGACTGCCAGTATCCCCCTACTGGTGTTTAGAACAGCCAGACTGCCAGTATCCCCCTACTGGTGTTTAGAACAGCCAGACTGCCAGTATCCCCTTACTGGTGGTTAGAACAGCCAGACTGCCAGTATCCCCCTACTGGTGGTTAGAACAGCCAGACTGCCAGTATCCCCCTACTGGTGTTTAGAACAGCCAGACTGCCAGTATCCCCCTACTGGTGTTTAGAACAGCCAGACTGCCAGTATCCCCCTACTGTGGCACAGTACAGCTACCCTGTCAGTAAATCCTTACTTGGATACAACGCAGCTGCACTGCCAGTATTCCCATTCTGGGGTGAGGTACAGTTACACTGTCAGTATACCCCAACTCGGGTGCAACACATCTACACTACTAGTACACCGTACTGGGGTACAGTACAGCTACACTGACAGTATCGCCCTACTTGGAAACACTATAACAACAGCTACCCTGCCAGTATTCCACTACTGAGGACACTATAGCTACTGCTAGTATCCCCGTAGTGCGGTACAGTACAGCTATATTGTCAGTATCCCCCTACTTGGGAACAGTACAGCTACAGCTACACTGCCAGTATCCCCCTGCTGGGATTCGGTACAGCTGCGCTGCCAGTGTCCCCCATCCTGGGGTACACTACAGCCACGCTGCCAGTATCCCCCACTTGTGTACAGTACAGCTACACTGTCAGTATTCATCTACTGGGGTACGGCCATATCGGGAAGACTGAGGGACAGTGTGCCACATTTAGGGTGGTCAACATGACCGTTACGAAAAGAGAGAGACGACTGAATCAAGCAATTCAGCCAAGGGAAAAAAAATGGCGAATTGCGAAGTTTTTTTTTTTTTCCCCTTTTGTTTTTATATGGGCATACTGGAACGATGGGTCTCTCTCTCTCTCTCTCTCTCTCTCTCTCTCTCTCTCTCTCTCTCTCTCTCTCTCTCTCTCTCTCTTCTGTGTGTGTGTGTGTGTGTGTGTGTGTGTGTGTGTGTTCGGATAATTAAGTGTGTTGTCCAGTGAAGAATGAGGGCTTAGAGTTAAGTACTTCGTTCTCAATTTCATTTCACTTTTGTGAGGGCCTGATGTGAGTAAGACGGGGCATGGGCATTTGCAAGAGAACAGTTTGTGGACAGTGTAAGCTTCAGTCCATAGGCCCGTGTATCACTGTATATCACACACACACACACACACACACACACACACACACACGCACGCACACACACACACACACACATTGAGTGGGGAAGTTGGAAAAGCCGTAACTAGCAACTATTTTCAGCTGCTCTGTCTTTTGATTCATGATGGTCTCAGAGTCCGAATCAGGGCAAGGTTTTCTTCTTTGTTTTTCACGTTGATACAGTCGTAATAAACTAGTAGTAATTACCAGTGGTCCTAAATTACGATTAGGAAACATGTCGTGTAATAGACATGCAGTCCTGTTGAACATGGTGATCATGACAGGAAGTGACAGTATAGCGTGATGGTAGTGTTACGTACTACTATAGGTTTACTACTCTCTCTCTCTCTCTCTCTCTCTCTCTCTCTCTCTCTCTCTCTCTCTCTCTCTATATATATATATATATATATATATATATATATATATATATATATATATATATATAAACAATAAATTAGAAGGATAAGTACTGAGCACCATTCCAGCAACTTACAGAGCAGCTAGGTGTTGCAATGACTGCAAGAAATATTGAATTATAAACAAAGCTTGCTCTTATGTCTCAGATTGTAGAAATAGGGGGGTAGTAAGCCTTGTGTGTGTGTGTGTGTGTGTGTGTGTGTGTGTGTGTGTGTGTGTTGTGGTCCCATCTTCTGTGCCACCTCAGTGGCACTACACCCACGTTGGTCATTCCGACTCTCCCATCCACAGCTGCAGCCCCGCCCATCCCACCACAATCTGGCAATCCATGGGGAGCAGTCAATATCAAGTCGTTCAGAGATAACCCACAGGAGGAGCACTGCACTGCTGCCGAGTCACTTCAGTGATTGTCAGTGGCGCCTATTCTGATCCAGCAATTCAGGACACGACCCACCAATTCCCATACTGACGATAATAATTGCTATACACGGAGCCGGCGTGAGTGAGCTCTTCCTCCGGATGATGATGTCACCACATTCATCCAGAAACAGCCCCCATGGACTCACCAATACCTGTGACCCCAACGGAATCAAACCAAGGCCACAGATGTGGAGAAGACATCAAAATTGACACCATGAGACTAGGAAGGGGTACAGAATTTGAAACGTTTTTGTGCAGATCGATGAGAATGGAGATGATGAAGACGATGCCACGGATTTCAATTGTGATTTGAGATTGCATACGGCGGTACTCTATGCTTACTTTCATAATACATCCCGGCGTCAACCAAGCATGAGAGCTCAAGCACCTGCGGTGTTGGTCAGGAACTCCAACAACACTCTCAGAGACGCATCCATTCAGTGGATGAAACTGGACTGTGTGGACCCAGTCTTCCCAACTGAGCCCATAGTAAACTCAACTGTGGGTAGGAGTCGGTCGGGGCAGAAATATCCCGCATGACTGAATGGGAATCGAAACAACAACCTCCTGCGACGCAAAACACTTAACGCCATGGTGGCTGTTGTACTACTAGTAGCTTGTAGTACTATTTGACATTCAGCGCTGGTAACACGTAGCTCTATCAACACACACTCGTGTCCACAAGAGCGACATAATAGGCAGACCCGTGCAGTATCAATCCCTTTCTCTCCCCTCATCCCCCTCAACCTTTCCGTCCTTCATCTGTTATGTACCATATTCCCAGCAGTATCAGACCAATTCTCATTGCTTGGTTGTCTTGATCACCGTGACTCTGTCTGTTCTCTTTCTGTTGACAGGAAGTGCTGTACTATGTCGGTATGCCAGCCGCCGCCAGTGTGTACATGCTGCGCTTAGCGCCCAACATCCATGGCGCAGTGCTGGGTGGTTTTATCCACAACGACAGCGTTTGTTGATCTCATGGATTATCGCGCCCACATCTCTTTGTCTAAGAATGAAGAACATGATTGCACTCTGGTTCAGATTTAGTGTTCTTTTCTGACAATGAATGACCAAACTCCCTCGCCTGTGCCTTTGTGTTCTGTGAATTTGGTTGGTTGACTGGTGTTATTCTTGTTTTGTTTTGTTTAACGATTAATGAACTTTGCATTATGTACCCCTGTCTTTGCGGTGTGTGTGTGTGTGTGTGTGTCTCTCTCTCTCTCTCTCTCTCTCTCTCTCTCTCTATATATATATATATATATATATATATATATATATATGTGTGTGTGTGTGTGTGTGTGTGTGTGTGTGTGTGTGCATGTGCACATATCTGTGCATATGTGTGTGTCTTTGTATGTGGGTGTGTACGCATGTGCGTGTGTATATGAGTTTGTGCGTCCATGTGTATGCGTGACACAAGCACTCCACTGGCTGACATCCACAAGCCAGTTTCAAACTCAGCAAGCCATGATACCGACGTATTCGATGAACCCACGTCAGAAAGTGAAAAGTGGAATGGGAAGCCCTGCTTGGATTGAACTAATGCGCAGCCTTCGCTGCCTTGGACATGCTGGAGTTAAAGGAAAGGAGGGATCAGACACACTGGCAGGCAAGGCAATGACAAGAACAGGATTGCAGCTTGGTCGATCTGATGTGATAGGGAAACCTGAAGAAACACTTAAGCAAACAAGAGCAAAGCCACTATACCATAGACCATCTTTCAGATCTGAACACAAAGTGAGGAAGTGGCCGCACAGAGCAAGAAAGATTTCCAAGCAAACAAACATTGGAATAATCTCAAGGCTAATATTGCGAAGACTGCAAGTGATTGGGTAAAACTCATACTGGGCTTTTCCCAATAACAGACACAAAAGATAAAACACATGTCAACTGAGATAAGACTTTGAATCTCTCAGGGCCCCCGGATCACTGACGTGTGTGTGTGTGTGCTGGTGTGTGTTCATCAGTGCGGTAATGCCAGCGTGTTAATTAAAGAGTCCATGGCAAGCGTTAGTGTGCGAGTGTGTATGAGAGAGTGAGTAAGTGTGTATGTGTGTGTATGTGTGCGTGTGTGTGGGTATGTATGTATGTATGTATGTATGTATGTATGTATGTATGTGTGTGTGTGTGTATGTATGTATGTATGTATGTATGTATGTGTCTCACCATCACCAACACCCTCTTCAGACTGGCCAACAATATAAAACCACGTGGATGCATCCAAGGTCCAAGCAGTGGCATCTTATAGACTATGTCATTGTTCGACGGCAGGATACACGAGACGTTATGATCACCAGAGCCATGCGAGGAGCTGAGTGTTGGACAGACCACCGTTTAGTGAGGGTGGTCTTCAATTTTCACATAGCCAAAGGCCAACGCAGGAAGCCCAAGGCTGCTCGATCAAAATTCAACCTCTCAAAACTGCAGAATCCTTTCGTAAAAGAGAAATTCCAAACTCACCTAGATGAGACTCTGACTGCTCAGGGATCGCTAACTGGAGACCCAACAGAACAATGGAACCAGTTCAAAAACAGATGGTGACAGAGTCAGCCAGAGCCACTCTAGGCCTCAAGAAGCGTGTCCCACCAGGACTGGTTTGATGAAAACAATGAAGACATCAACAAACTCGTAGAAGAGAGACACACTGCCTATATCAACTGGGCAGAACGATCTATCCTCCATCTCCAAGAAGGATCGCTTCAAGCACCTCCAGAGCAAAGTCCAGAGAGAACTGCGCACAATGCAAGACAGCTGGTGGGACAGGAAAGCTGATGAGGTTCAATGATATGCCGACCTGAATTACTCCAAAGAGTTCTTCAACTCACTCAAGGCTGTCTACGACAGAGACCCAGCACCACCCCACTCCTGTCTGCAGATGGCAAGACCCTGCTGAAAGACAAGGACAGCATCACACAACGATGGAGGGAACATTTCTCCACCTTACTCAACAGACCATCCACAATCGACTCTTCAGCCTTGAACGCTATCCCGGAGAAGCTGGCTCTGGAGGAGCTTGACCTTCTACCCAGCCTGAGGAAATCACTAAGGCAGTGAAGCAGAGACGAGCAGTGGTAAGGCACCAGGCATGGACGGCATCCCAGGCGAGATGTACAAAGCAGCCCGTCCAGTGGCCCTGGACACTCTCCACGATATACTCTGCAGCGTTTGGGGTGAAGAAACCATGCCACAAGACTTTCGAGATGCCACTGTTGTCTCCTGTATATAAAACAAGGGCAGCAAGTCTGACTGTGGTAACTACCGAGGCATCTCCCTCCTCTCAGTCACTGGGAAAATCCTTGCAAGCGTCATCTTAAACCGCCTGATCAGCGCTGTGTCAAAACCGTCACTGCCGGAGTCACAGTCTGGCTTCAGACCAGGCTGCAGCACCATCGACATGGTCTTCTCGGTGAGACAGGTCCAAGAAAAGTGTATTGAGCAGCGGATGGACCTCTACGCTGTCTTCATCAACTTAACAAAAGCCTTCAACACTGTGAACAAGGAGGCACTGTGGGTCATACTGTCCAAGCTTGGCTGTCCGAGGAAATTCACAAAAATCATCCACCTATTCCACGACGACATGGTTGGCCTTGTGCTTGTTGGGGGTGACAGCTCTGATCCCTTTGAAATCTCGAACGGCGTCAAGTAGGGCTGTGTCCTTGCTCTGGTCCTGTTCACCTGTTCTTCACGTGCGTGCTGAACCATGCCCTCGGAGATGTCGACAGAGGCATCTACATCAAGTACAGGCTGGACGGCTCTCTGTTTGACCTTCGTCGGTTGAGCGCCAAGACCCAAACAGTCGAGAGACTTGTGACTGAAGCACTGTTTGCCGACGACTGTGCCCTGATGGCACACACAGAAGCAGATCTCCAGTTCATTGTCAGCAAGTTTGCGGAAGCCTCTCGGCTTTTTGGCCTGACAATCAGCCTTGGAAAAACAGAAGTGCTCTACTAACCCTCCCCAGGCCCAACAGTGCAACCTCCCCCCACCATCACCATCAGAGGCACCACTCTGAAATCTGTCGAGCACTCCAAGTACCTCGGGAGCGTCATTCCCAGTGATGGCTCTCTTGACAGAGAAATTGCGAGTAGGGGGTTATATCAGAATTTAAGGAAATACTTGTTTCATGCAGCAAACAAAACTGGCATTCTAAAAGTTGAAAATAATAACGGTAAATATGAATGGTGTCGTTTCTTTAGAAATCACGTTTGAAGCAGAGAGGTATCTGTCTTTAATAACGAATAAAACGATGAGAGAAGATCAAGTAAAGTTTAGAATAAGAATGCATGGTCTAGGCGCTGCAAAACACTGGCTTATGGCCAGTGAACGAAGTGCTGACTGCCCATTGTGTGCGGTCACAATAATGAAGATGAAGTGTACTTTCTTTTCCAATGTTGCTTCTTTTCAGATACTCGCCGAAAATTTTTTTTTTTTTTTTCCAAAATGACTCATATTGAGCCTACAGTAGGTGGCATAATAAATCCTTTGTCAACAGGTAATGATACAACTATTATTGCCCTTGCTAAAAATGTTTGACTGAAGCTACCAATGCGAGAAGAAAGAAATTAGAACTTGACGACAATAGTATTGTAATCTAATCTTATTTGTTCTGTATTAGTATGTTCTTTTGTAATAGGCGGATGGGAGGAAGAAAAATGAGAACCTAAAATTAGAAAAAGAAATATAAGATTTGAACGCTTCAGTAGCAGCATGTGTGTGTGTGTGTGGAGGGGGGGGGGGGGTTGTTGTTGTTCCCATTGCTATCACTCTTGAAGACAAATCTATTCACATCGCCTGTTCCAAGGTCTTTCGTCTGCTAGATCAGACTCATCGGGGAGATACCACTGATTGTGTCTGTGCTCCCTTGGCATAAAATGGAGACACACCACAGTCATATATTCTGTGGTGTTCTCATCACCAAGGGACAAAAAAGAATCCAACACCACCCCAAAGTAACCAGCGAAAAGTAGAAAAGTAAAACGGAAAGAAAGAGCGGAAAGAGAGGAAAATCTTTGAGCCTATGCTTGAGGATCCATTCAAGGATGCTCGGATGTTAAAAAAAAAAAAAAAAAAAAAAAAGTCTAACAATCTAAGTGGTCAGCTCTGCTGTTAAATAATCCTGTCATTGTCAGCAGCAAAAAAATTGTGGAGAACAGCCTTTACTCAGAGATGCAGTTTCCCACTGATTCACAAAACAATACTATGCTGTACAATTTAATAGTGGGGAAAAAAGAAATATACATATATATATATATATATATATATATATATATATAGAGAGAGAGAGAGAGAGAGAGAGAGAGAGAGAGAGAGAGAGAGATGTATATATGTATGCATGTATGTAATGCCTTAATATCCCTTTCCTCTCTCTAACTTCTCCCTTCCACACACAGCTTACAGTCCACAGTTACGCGCTTTACCCCGGATTTCTCCCTTGGTTCTGATTGCAAGACCAGCTACTGTTAGAATCTTTAGCGGTGAGTTGGAAGTCAGTCAGCACTGTGGTGGTATTCACAGGGTTAAGCTGCGGGTTACAAGGGAGGGAATACTGAGGGTCATACACAACAGGGTAAACAAAGAGTAATGTTCCCTAACCACCCGATTTATCAAGTTACAACAACAACAACAACAACAACAACAAAACATTCACACACACCATTACACATAAGACCTCGGCATGCTACACAATCTTAAATATAATGCAGGCAACATTGTAGGGATTCAGTACAGAGCGATGAAGTTATACTCTTTGTCTCTACTCACTCTTGCCAGAGTGTCTTTGCTGTGCCCTGGTAGTCACCAAAGCATGAGTGTCACAAACAAATGAACCACCCTGTCCACCACAAGCAGGTTTTACACCAGGCAAGTTTCCAAGAATGAGATCAGTGACCGGGTCTTCAATGACACAAGCTATCAAATAACCTGTAAAGTAGGGGGGTAGCAACATGTATCTCAACCAAGGGAATGACTCGGTCTTCCCACCAAAGGGAGCGACAATTCTGTCTCTCGCCAGTGTACTGGTTAGCCTGTACAAAAGACTTCCTAACACCTGCTGTTGTACAGCCTGTGTCTCTAAGCAAAGTGCTTGAAAATCCATTGATGGTACAGTCTTCAATGAGAAGGCTATTCCTTGTATCCTGTGATACCAGCACATGTTCAGCTGTTTTCTCTGAGACAGCCACATGTCCAGCATTGTACATCCTTATCACCTGTGTGAGCACCACGAGTAGAAGTGCCGCCACGGTTGCCCAAACCGCGCCTGTTCATGTTACCAGGGTTTGTCTGTGGTTGTACGTGCCGAGCCTGGGTCGGATTTGAAAATCTGGACTGGTTTGTGCCACGACAGGAACCTCGACCGCGCTGATATCTACGACTACGTTGATCGTGTTGAAAATTGTCTTTGGTTTGGTGCAGCGTAACCGACATTCGTGTCAGACACCTTGAACTCTGCTTTCAAGCAAAAGTTTTCCCTGGGTGCGCACTTTTGTACTGGTCAGCAATTTGACATAGTTCTTCTGCACTTTTGAATGAACGTTCCCGAAGAAAAATTGCAAGGTCTTTGGAAACACTCTGCAAAATTTGCTCTTGCAGGAAAAGGTCACGGAGATCGGCAAAATTTGCGGAATCTTCGACAACTCTATCCATCTGTCTAATAAATGGCCAGTACGGATCAAAAAAAGCTGCAAAAGATTCAGTCACGTCTGGTCGAACCGAGCGAAATTTTTCTCGCGAAAACCTTCCTTGGTACATTGAAATTTCTTTAAAAACGTCCGCTTTCAAATCCTCCCAGGTGATAGTTTGTTTAGCCGACAGTGAGTGCTACAGTGATAGAGCACCTCCACGAAAAAGAGAAGCAACATACAGCACCCATCTGTCTTTTGGCCAGTTACATGTGGCAGCATGCGTTTCTAATCAAAACAAGAAAGATCAATATCATCTCTTTACTCATGAAAAGCAGGTAGTTAGGGATGTATGGGGATTATATGGGGAGGGGCTATGGGTCCTTCACCTTCACCTTCAGTTTGTCCATGAGCACCATGCTCAAGATTTTTTCAACTCCTGTTCATTGTTTTCCGATTCTATCCAGTTCTTCGAGCTCTCTTTTTTTTTTTTTCTTTTTCTTCTTTTGAGCTGTCTTATTTGTATGTCTTTTTCCTCATTTTCCATTTCCAGTGCTCTTAATGTCCAACTGCCCGCTGGTGTTCTATTCATGTTCTCTTTCTTGCGCATCTGAATTCTTTTTCTGTTCCCTTTCTTTCCGCTCGTCCTCTTTGGCCTCCTCGCCGTTTTTTCACACACTGGATACACTTGGTTTCATAGTCTGATACTTTATCACCAGTATAACCTAGCTTTTTTTTTCCCCTGAGCTACAAAGCGATCAAAGTCCTCCATTTGCTTATCATGAATCAGAATAAAAAATAAAAAAAACTTTGAGAATGAACAGAAGATTCTAAGATCTCATTCTACAATGTTAATATTATAACTGTTCTTGTGGACAGATACTGTAAAACAAACACACAGCCATCTTTTTAATTAAGTAAGCAAGAACAAAAAGAAATATTATATAAATAAAAAGTAATTTTCACAGTCACACACTATAAACCTCCCCGTACCTAAATGTTCTAATTTAGAAAGAAGGCAAGTCAAAATATTAGAAATGTTACAAGTTTTTTTTTAGAAATTACATACCAGAGGGAAGGGGACTGTTTGGAAATTTAACTGTTTTCTAATGATATGGCAAGATTTTGAAATGGCAAGATTTTGAAACTGTACCCAAAAATATAATAAAGATCTACTGTAAGGGCGTGAAATATTTATTTTAATTAAATGAGAATACTTCCTACTCTAAAGAGCAATAGCAACACAAGTGAACTTATATAGAAAGTAAACAGAATACACACATTTTGAAATGAAGGCGGGAACACCTTAATACAATGTTAAAATGAAAAAGAAGAGAACTCCACAACATGCGCTCAAACAACAATCATTCATTTAAATTTGAAAATATGGCTAGTTCAAAAGGATATCTTTTCACACTCCTTTACTAAACAGGTAATGATCCTGGGGAAGGGGAATGGAAATCTTCTAAAATTTCAAGAAAACCTATGTTTTTGAAATCAAGATGACACAACAATTTACATCATACACAAAAAAAGGTTCAGTTCGGGGTACCACTGTCAAGTTCACGCAATCTACTCACTCTTCTCATCAAGCAAAATCAAATCAAACAACTCTTAACACTTTCACACTTCCCCATTTTACTCTAAAGACTCTTTCACCCTATAAACTATAAACGTACTTGTCTTGGGGCATGCAGCGACCGTGTCGCAGTCGACTGGCACATTGCAGCACTTCACCTCCATCACAACAGTTCACACCACACCCCCACCCTGCAGTCCACAGGGAGGTACGTTCGGAAATCCTTCCTCGCTCACAAAGCCAGGCCATTTCCAGGAACGAGCGCTCTGGAAATTTTCAGACCCGTAGTACACACTAGTCTACACTAGTACTTGGTGCTATATTTACAAATTACACTCAGGGGGAATGGAGATTTTCCCACACCTGAAATCGCCTACTAGCTGGCAACCAAGCCAGGCTAAACTAACGGAGCCCATGCACTCTCAGGCCGTTTTTCTTGCAGTCTGACAAAAACAAAACAGTCACACAATTGCGTGCCCTGAACAGCACTCACTTTCAGAACGATTGCCTCTGACCACACACCACAGGTGAAAGGGTGAATTTTCTGTCCCATGACAAAATGCACCAGGATAATTGTTTTTTAACATCTCCAGAGCGCTCTTCCTGACAGTCAGGGAAGATCACACGCCTTATGTCCATTCAACCATTATTTCCCTCTAGAATGCAATCTTTTCCCATGAACTTCTTTAGGAACCAACTTGCAGCTACCTGTGTTACGTTTCTAAAGGCAATGCTCTGCAGTGAAAATACGTAAAATCGACCCTCAGACCACTTTTTTGTGATTTTGCCATATTTGGTCAGTAAAATACATGTGTTTATGGATTCTGAACTGGCTTTCCATAAAAAAAAATATGTATTTTTGTGATAAAAGGTCCAGTAGATACATGATGTATTCAGTGGTTTTGTTGTTGTTGTTGTTGTTTTTCTCTCCTTTTGCTTACAAAAAAGTCCTGAAGTTCCAGCCCTAGTTATGACCTTTCACACTCATAAAACCCATCAAGCCGCATGCCCACAGAAAGGTTATTACCTCCCCTAGCCCATAAACCAGATTGTGAATGAAATGGTCGACTCCGTTCTAAGAAAAAAGCGCATTTTTCACTGTACGGCGAGAGGCAAGACTTCCTTATAGGATGAGCTTTAACTCTGAACACAAAAATAGTGGAATCTCAATAGCTGAATCGCATCACGTGATCAAACAAGTATGGCGTCTGTTTTACAAACTTCTGATTTTTGTAGTCTTGGCCACAATTGCAAAATGCCTCCCGTGAGTCCGTTTTCAAAGAATTCTCGCTGAAAATCTGCGCAAGAGCGTGCACAACAACTTGCAACAGCACGGAAGAAACGTCGAATTGAAGGTGGAGTCGGCAAACAGCCAAACGAGCGCATTTCTACTGAGTGTGTTCAAGCAGTGCTGTGTTGGTGCATGACAGGTCTAGTGTCGATGAAGATCAACTTGGCAGTACTGATAGCAGTGATATTCTCCATAAGAAAACAAGGACTCAGTACAAGAAAAGCAAACTACGAACAATTCTCATGTGTGGTCCTACATTCGTCAGTAGCTGACAGTTCAAGTTCTGCTCGTGAACGAATGTGTAGGCCTAGAGTACATCAGTGATATCTCATAAACGTAGCTATTGTTGATTTAGTGCAGGCTTGTCAAACGGATCGCTACTTTGAGCTGTCCATTGTGCGAGAGCATAATAATCTGTCCGGTAAAACAGGCACATCACCGTAGTCAAAACAGTCAGTCTAGTCAGCTCAGTCAGTCTAGCTTCAAAACGCATTCGGCTCTCTCTCTCTCTCTCTCTCTCTCTCTCTCTCTCTCAGTAATGGTCTTTGACCACCTTCTTGTGGAAGGAAAGAAACTGTTCCTTGGAGATCTTGAAGCGGGGTCAGGGGGTACATAGGGAAATCGGCCCCGCCCCATTTCTATATGTTCGTTTTGTCCCTGACAACGAAGGCAGTCTGAGGGCGCACTGGTTTATGTTCACCCCAGTTGCAGCGACCAAGCCCATGGATGGTGACCGGGTCTGTGTGAGTGAGCGATCGAATGACAGCGTGCACGTGATTGATGGAAATGTCTTAAAAGCTAGACAACCTTTTTTCGTTCTTAATGGAACATGAACGGTTTGTCCCCAAAACTTACAGATCATGACTTGTTACATTTATTTGTAGTTTTGATTCTGTTTGCTTGGTAGAGACCTTTATAGAAAAAAAAAATGAAAACAATATATTCAATGGATATGAAACATATTATACATAAAAAGGAAGACAATCAGGAGGCATTGTGGGCTTGATAAAAGAATGGGTTCGCTACCCTTGTAAAAATTATTGATAAAGAAAGTTTTATAAACTTGTTGTGCTTATTTGTCATGATAAAGAATTAGCTTTCAGAAGATGTATTGTATTGGCTCTTATGTTCCA
>JADBJO010034208.1:0-5000 GCA_016801955.1 Conus betulinus
ACACGACCCACAACACACACACACACACACACAACACACCACAAACAAACGTAAAAACCCAATGCACACTAAAGATGATGGAATAGTTCAGAAAAAAATATTCAAGGACCTGACTGACAGAAACCTATAACAAAATACAAACACAACCCACAACCTTAAGCCAGGCCCCATAAAAAGGGTCAGTGGCTTGTTCACTGTGGGCCATGGACATGAGGCAAGGGAAAGTGGCAGTGGTTCTGTCCATGGCAGCAGTAATGAAGGAAGTGGACAACAACATGGTCGCTTCATGGGTCATCAATCATGCATTATTAAGACTGGATGGTTCTTTCCCCACCATAGCAGGCAAGGGTGATGGATGATGATGAGTGGGACGGTTGGGGAATCGTGGAACACGACAGATTTAGAGTGTTGTTGACTAGGTGGGCGATATCTATACGACACACTCAGCTCGTGGCTGTTGCTAGGTGGGCGAAGGCGAATTATCGGACACACTCAGCGCGGGTGTGGGTGTTTGCTAGGTTGGGCGATATCTATCGACACACTCAGCTCGGGTGTTGCTAGGTGGGCGATATCTATCGACACACTCAGCTCGGGTGTTGCTAGGTGGGCGATATCTATCGACACACTCAGCTCGGGTGTTGCTAGGTGGGCGATTATCTATCGACACACTCAGCTCGGGTGTTGCTAGGTGGGCGATATCTATCGACACACTCACTCGGGTGCTTTGCTAGGTCGACACATCGATCGGGTGTTGCTAGGTGGCGCGATATCTAGCGACAGCAGCTCTTGCAAGCCATTCAGTTTACTTCTGACCCCCCCCCCCCCCTCTCTCTCTCTCTCTGCCTCCCCCTCTCTCTCTGGATTTTTCGTTCTTTTTCAAACGCATTCTTTTGTTTCATGTTGTTTCTAACTATACATACATTTTTTTCTTCTTGCCTAGAGAGCTGGATGTAAAAAAAGTATTTGTGCTTAATCCATTACCCTCTAGAAATAGAATTCGTTCGTTCCCCCCCCCCCCCCCCCCCCCCCCCTCTCTCTCTCTTTCTCTCTCTGGGGTTGGACATTTTCATTGTTCGTTTTTTTCTTTTTTTGGAAAGGGGGTTGGGGGGGGGGGGGGCAGGATTTATGTCTGTTGCCATCCTTATTCTAGACCCGAGGTTTTCTACCGTGCAGCTGAGGTGAGGGTGACCATTGTAGAAGGCAGCCTACTTGCTGGAACAGAACAGAGTTCCAGACACAGTCAGTGGCTCTTCCCTTGGCGACCACACGGCAATCCTCCTGACCTTCATCATCCACCATGGCAGCACGGTTAGGTGGGCTGTTAAGTCTTTTATGGCCTCAATAATGAACACTAGGAGAAAAGTGCGCGCGCGCGCGCGCAGGCACGTACGCACGCACGCACACACACACGCACGCACGCAATCACCCACACGCATGCACACACACATCACACACACACACACACACACACACACACACACACACACACACACACACACACATTACACACACACACACACACACACACTTTCAATTTAATTCAGAATTTGTTCACCGAAGTTGAATGGATATATATAACCTAAATCCTTGTCTGTTCTTGTCGTGACTTTCAAGTCTTGATTCTAGTGGAAAACGCGTTCTGTATACAATGAACTGCAGTATTAAGTCAGAAGTACCCAGGCAGGCTACGGTGCTGGGTCATCAGATACCCTACATACTCCAGCCCATGGCGGCCGGGGCAGTCTATAATGTCGATGTCATCAGATACCCCTACATACCCCTTCCCATGACAGCCCGGATCAGTCTATAGTGTCATCAGATACCCCTACACACCCCTTCCCATGACAGCCCGGAGCAGTCTATAGTGTGTCATCAGATACCCCTACATACCCCTTCCCATGACGGCCCAGAGCAGTCTGTAGTGTCATCAGATACCCCTACACACCCCCTTCCCATGACGGCCCGGAGCAGTCTATAGTGTCATCAGATACCCCTACATACCCCTTCCCATGACGGCCCAGAGCAGTCTATAGTGTGTCATCAGATACCCCTACATACCCCTTCCATGACGGCCCAGAGCAGTCTATAGTGTCATCAGATATCCCTACATACCCCTTCCCATGACGGCCCAGAGCAGTCTGTAGTGTCATCAGATACCCCTACATACCCCTTCCCATGACGGCCCGGAGCAGTCTATAGTGTGTCATCAGATACCCCTACATACCCCTTCCCATGACGGCCCGGAGCAGTCTATAGCGTTGCCACGTTAGTAACGGCTATAACGGACAACTAAAACATCGGGCATCATCCGTAACCCCACAGTGAACATAGCTGCTAATTTTCAGATCGGGCAAGTACTTTCGGAGATATTCCATAAAGAAGAAAAAATGTTACAGGCCGTTACAGCCGTTAGTAACGGTTATAACGTAAACTAAAACATCGGGCATTATTCGTAACCCATAATGAACATACCTACACATTTTCAGAAAGATCGGCCAAGTACTTTCTGAGATATTCCATAAAGAAGAAAAAAACCGTTACAGGCCATTACAGCCGTTAGTAACGGCTATAGCGGCAAACTAAAGCATCGGGCATCATCTGTGGCCCATAATGAACATATCTACAAATTTTCAGAAAGATCGGCCCAATAGTTTTTGTCTGGAGCGAGTGGAACACATTTTGACCACGGACACACAGACGAATAGACAGACACACAGACAGATAGGCAGACACACAGACAGATAGACAGACACACAGACAGCATTTCTTCGTTCCCATTCTAAAGTACTCCCTGTTCTATAAGAACTGGGAGTACGAAAGAAGCTAATGCTTGGTTCGTCAAACGCCCATGTAGTAGCGGTTTCTTTGTGTTATTTTACTCGCAAATGCCATTGGTCTGCGGGACTTTTAGTGTAGTTTCACTCTGTAGTTAAAAAAAAAATTCTTGTGCAATTGGTCTGCGGGACTTTTAGTGTAGTATCACAGAGTGATGTACATAGGAGCTACACACACACACACACACACACACACACACACACACACACACACACACACATACAACACGCACACACACACACACACACACACACACACACACACACACACACACACCTCTCCAGTGCCATCCCCTCCTCCCCGAGCCGTTACATCATCGGTCATTCTACCTACCCAGGATGGACCGAGCCATTGATTGCCTTGATCTATAGCGTGACGCCTGAGAGACATTCTAAGCCCCCCCCCCCCCCCCCCCCCCCCCCCCCTCCCCGAGCGGTACATCCGTTCATTACCTACCCGGATGCATTGACATGCTGCTTCCCCTCTCCCCCCCCCCCCCCACCCCTCACATTGCCACGCCCCCCCCCCCTTCCCCCCCATCCCTGAGCAGTGGGTCAGTAATGAAAACCAGACCTCGATAATGTCCAGTGCCTGGCGTTCTCTCTGACTGTGTCAAAGACGTGCCACGCTACACAGTTATTCAATTCACACTCGGGCAAAAGCTATATAAACTAAAGATATCAACTTCCCAGAACTCCCCTCCCTGGCATCCTCTAGGTGAGTCAAGGTGTTGCTGGGCCTCTCGGCCTTCGGGCCTGGCCACAGTGATCATGGTGTTAAGGTATGTGAGTCTTCTGTGTTTTTGTGTGTCTATTTTTATTAGTCTAGACAGAGAAGGTCTTAGTTGAAAGTTAGGGTTCCTGGGAATGTCTGTTACAATTTGTAGTCAAAATAAACACATGTGTAAATTCTAAGAGCCTGTTTATTGAAAGGATGTTAGATTATATTCTGCCTCGTCCTATCTTCGGTTTGGTATGTTTCTGAACATGAACCTACACTTGCTCACTTTCTGCCTCGAATCTCTGACTGAATGCTTCTCTCTCTCTCTCTCTCTCTCTCTCCCTCTCTCTCTCTCTCTCTCTCTCTCTCTCTCTCTCTCTCTCTCTCTCCTCTCTCTCTCTCTCTCTATTACGGAACATAGGAATCTTAGTCATTAGTCAGTTGATCCCCTAATACATCAGAGTTCAATTCCTTTTGTAAGATAGTTCTACGACCCACACGCACAAAATCCGTTCGTGCGATAGTAGTATCACTCTGTAGGTAAGGAAGATTTCCTGTGGCTTTGATTTGCGGAACGTTTAGTGCAGTATTGCTCTGTAGGTAAGTATTGCTCTGTAGGTAAGGGAGATTCTCCCCCACTGGTCTGCAGGACTTTTAAGTGTAGTATTGCTTTGTAGGTACGGAAGACTCTTGTGTCATTGGTCTTCAAGACTTTTAGTGTCGTATTCGTCTGTAGGGTAGAAAGATTCCCTGTGCTCTGTGGGACGTTTAGTGTATTATTACTCTGTAGGTAAGACAGATTTTAGTGCCATTGGTCTGCGGGACGTTTAGTGTATTATTACTCTGTAGGTAAGACAGATTTTAGTGCCATTGGTCTGCGGGACGTTTAGTGTAGTATTACTCTGTAGGTAAGACAGATTTTAGTGCCATTGGTCTGCGGGCCGTTTAGTGTAGGTTTACTCTGTAGGTAAGGAAGATTCTTGAATGGCTCAACCTCTGTGCAGCTGTCCTGGCAAGTCAAGTGCATTTCCCCCCCTTACACCCCCTGCTCCCCAACAAATGCAGCAGACAATTGCCTATACGACTCACATGTGCAACTAGCCACTGCATACAGATGAAGGGCAAAGGGTGATAGGGGCAAACGAAAGAGTCAGCGCCATGTAGATCTTGTATCCCTACCCCTAACATCACCTTACGGGACGAATGTTCGAGTTTTGCCAGATCTGTCTGCTTTCTTTAGTGTAGTATTTTCAGCACCGCAGTGCCCAAGTGACATCAAATGAAAAAAGTCACAGAGTGACGCATATTTCTGAATTCCCAAATAGTGTCCCATCTCCAGTTCTCTCCCTGCCTCAGCCACGTAACGACATGAAAAAGGAAAGGACTTGCTTCATAGGAAACTGTTATCTTTCAGCTTGACGTTAAGAAAGCAGCTCTTGATATAG
>JADBJO010034209.1:2500-5000 GCA_016801955.1 Conus betulinus
TAGACATGCATGGCTTAATCTTTGAGACAAGCATATGACTACTGGCAGGATCAACCAGAATGCAACCCGTGTTCTGCGTGTCCTCCTCCTCCTGATCCCTTGTCGGACAGAAGAACCAGCACAGCGGCCGATGCAGGCTTGCCGGTGGGACCGCTCTCACAGATGATGATGTCCGTGGGCGATCCGCGTTAGCGAGCCGGCGCAAGCAGCGCGCGGAGTCGGTCTTCACCAGAGACTGCGGTGGTGGCGGCGGACAACAGATTCAGGGCCCAATCGCAAGCGAGAATCCTTCTTCGGTCCGACCGACGCCAGCCCCCGAGACGGCAGCGGCAGCAGCAGCAAACTCGGGGAGGGCCGTCGGTCTAGCAGGGAGGGGAGAACGGGAGCTGTCCCCGAACGCCTCGCCTGCTCGTTACCACGTGCCGGACCACGACCCGATGGGACGGGCGCGTCCTTCGCGAGATGAACCAGGCGTTACTCTTTCTGAGGCCGAAGGGGAGGGAGCCTCCTGTCCCACGCACCTAGGGCCCTCGTTCCGGGTTGGAGAGAACCGGCGAGGTCGCTCTCCCACCGTCGTCACCGATGGCACGCCACCATCTACGGACCGTCAAGACGCCGACCGCGCAGAGACCCAACGTGTCCGTCGTCGGAGAAACCGCGGCAGCCGTTCGAACTCACGCTGGGACTCGGCGCAAGCGGGAAGCGCTGCAGCCGGAGTGGCGGGATCGATCAATTTCTCGCGCACCCTTTACCGCCAGCACCGACTCAGACCTCGCACGCCGAGCGCTCGCGAAAATGCCGAAGGAGAATGCGTGTGTACGGAACGGGGCGGACGCGCCGGGGCGAGCAGCCGGGCGAGACGCGGCCGCGATTCAGCTCGCCGCCCGTTCCCACACCTTAAGCAACTTCCAACCCGCTGCGGAGAAGCTCATGACGGCCGCGCTACCTAATCTTCAGCCTTAACATGGCGGCGCCCCCGCCTTTCCTGCTCTGGCGCCTTGCCGAGAAGTCTGGTATGACTGACAGTGATTTGTAGTTGCCCAGAGGGTCACGTTTGATAGGTCCTCCCCCCGCCGCCGCCCCCCCCCCCTCCCTCCCCCTCCCCCCAATGGAGTTTTCCTTGGGGGAGTGGAGGGGGGGGGGTGGGGTGTTTTCCTTATCTTACTCTCTGATGTTTTATTACCAATATATTCTCGGAATTAGCGTTATTCTCTATTCCACTTGTTGTTTATGTATGTGTGTGTGTGTGTGTGTGTGTGTGTGTGTGTATTTATTTATTTATTTATTTATTTATTATTCAATTGTTACATATTATGATTCTTCTTGTTAGAATTCCTTATGTCGTTCTTCTCACTGTCCGATTGCCATTTACTACCAATACATTCTCGGAATTATCGTTGTTGTTCTCCGTTCGTTATTATTAGTGTCAGTATTTTTAATTTATGTATTTATTTATTTATTTATTTAATTATTTATTTACTTATTTTTATAATTATGACTCTTATTTGTATAATTGTATGTTGCTGTTGTTGCTGTCACTGTTATCATTATTATCATATTGTTATTACGATCTTTATGGTCATTGTTATTGTTGTGATATTGTTCCTGCTATACGTATTATATTATTATTATATTATTATTATTATTATTATTATTATTATTATTATTTTGTTGTTGTTGTTGTCATTATTACTGTTACTGTTCTTTTTTTGTCTCTGTTTTTTTTTTTTTTTTTTTTTTTTTTGTGGGGGGGTGGGGGGGTGGGGGATGGGGGGGCGGGTTTGGTGCTGCATCTTTGGCCGCCAGTCTTCCCAGCAACATCTTCAGCCTTAAGTGAGTGGCCAGACAGACACAGCTGTTATAATCAGCTCATCACCACATCATTTCTAGTCTTTCTCTCCTTCCTCTTCTTCATCACGTGATGATGGTATGCACAACACAGCTGGTGCAAGCAGGTCCTCGTCATCCTCCTTTCTGTTCATTTTCTCTTCTTCTTCTTCTTCTTCATCTTGCCATGATGAGGACCATGACATATGCACATACACATGTCTATCTCTTCGTATGGCAGGCTTCCTGCATCTTCAGCCTTAAGTGAGACGCAACTGGTGTCTTCATCATCATCATCATTGTGTCTCCTTCTCCTTCTCGTTGTTCTTCAGCTTGTGATGATCAGGACCATGACACACATGTCTAGACTTTCAGGTGTAGCTGAAGGGCTCGCTCGTTTTGATGCATCTTCAGCCTTAAGTGAGTAGCATCTTCAGCCTTAAGCGAGTGGCAAGAGAGACGCCACAAGTTCGTCATGATCATTTCTGTTCTTTGTCTCAGGACGAAGACGTGTGCATATATTTTATAGGTATATATATATATATATATATATATATATACATATACATAGATATACCTCAAGGGCTGGTTGTTGCTGCATCTTCAGCCTTAAGTCAGTGGGAAGTGTGTGTGTGTGTGTGTGTGTGTGTGTGTGTGCGCGCGCATTTTGAGC
>JADBJO010034210.1:0-7500 GCA_016801955.1 Conus betulinus
TAAAAAATTGAACATGATGAGGGAATGCCAAAGTAAAACGTTGAATGTTCTTCTTTCTCTCGTCTTACAAAAAGAACTTTTTTTTTTTCGTTCAGAATCCATCACTGCCCACGTTTTTCAAAACGGTATTGTTTTTCCAGCGTCACCTAAAACCTTCTTAACTTAAACATTTTTCATCTGTCGGATATTATTCTGAAAAATTTTTTTTAGCCCAGTTAACATCCTTCAGTATTTTTTTTTTTTTATTCCTTTATTGCCAAAAGTTGGCTCTAGAGTGTCCCTGATTCAGTAAATCGCAATCAAGTGAGGGTCCTCTTGACACTGACATATCACAGACATTAGTTTTCACTTTGACTCACCTTCTTCACAAACATTTCACTTCCACTCCAGGTTTCACTTGAATACTTTCTCACAGCGCTAATACTTAAAACCGTTTATACGTTAGAACATCTGTATGGATGTTGTATTAATTCACAAATGACTGGAAACTCAAAAAAATCACCATTTTCGTCTAAAAGATTCTGTACGCAGAATACACCGTTTTCTATCCAATTTTTATTCAGGAAAATATACCTGCACCACCCCAAATCCTCAAATTCAAATGACAAAACATAGGCTCTAAACCGCATTTCTTCTTTGCAGTTTTTTGACACACCAACAGTCTTATCTATTTCTGTTCTATGCTTTGAAACACATCACTCCAGAAATTACCTAACTTATCATGTCCAGACAAATCAACACCTATTTTTACTAAATGATTTCCTTCTAGTAATATAATGAGAAAGTTTTTCTTCATTCTATAGTTATTTGATAAAAACTTTACAAATACAAGTTAGTTTTAAATGCATTTATTTGTTTCCATATATTTGGCATTCCTACCCCCCCCCCCCCCCCCCCCCCCCCCCCCCCCTAGCTGTATGCTTTTTACGGATGTTTTCCGATCAATGTTATCAGTTTTTTCCTTTTAACCCCATACAAACTTAAATATAAATTTCTGAATTTCATCAGTTCTGTAGTCTGGTGGGTTCAGTAGTAACATCTATAGATGGGCTAGTTTTGATAAGATCAAGGATTAAAGCCCAGCAACTCTACTGGGATGTGTTATCTGCCTTTTTAGCCAAGTTTTGTACAATGTTTTTTTTTAATCTCTGCATATTTTTCTTCCGGATTTATAATTTCACAATGGTTTAAATCACTCGTAAACCAAATACCCAAAATTTTGAATGTGATTAATAAATGATAATAAAACAATAACAATAATGATAATAATAATAATAATGATCTAGTTGCAAATTGAGGCGACTGCAGGCGGAATGATAATAAATAATAATTATAATGATGATGATTATAATAATACTAACACAATAATAATGATAACAGTAATAGTAACAATCATAAATAGTAGTGGTAGTGGTAGTAGTAGTAGTAGTAAGAAAACATTTTTTTCTGATCTTTTAACGCGAGTAGGCCACCACAGGTGTGGTGTGTCCGATTTCTCCTGGATACATCAAAGATCAGTCGGGCACGCAGCGACACCTCCTTGTCAAAAAATGAACACTGGAAGTGGTGGAAACATCCCCCCCCCCCCCCCCCACACAACACACACACACTACACCCTCTTCATTGACAAGCTCACACCCAGCATCCCGGCTAGTCTTACACACTGAGCTCCGATCTCGGCTTTTAACCCCACACTGAATCATGCGCCATGGAAAATTTCATGGGAGCCGGGGGGACAGAGAGAGAGAGAGAGAGAGAGAGAGAGAGAGAAGAGAGAGAGGGGGGGGCCAAAAAAAAAAAACAAAAACAAAAAAAACCGGGAGTAAAACGGCAGAGTTGAGAATTAATTATTCATGGTGGTTGAGGTTATTGTTCATGAAATGAAACAATGCTTTTGCTAGTTTTTTGTTTGCTTGTTTTTTTTATTTTATTTTTTTATTTTATTTATTTTTTTAATGACATCAGTTATCGGATCAATGCAGCACCTAAGGCGGTGATTTTTTTTTTTTCACCTAAGGCCGAAATCCACCTCTTCATTTTTTTTTTTTTCTTGGGTGGGGGGGGGGGGGGGGGGGGGGGGGGGCGGGGCGCTTCACACTGTCCCCTTCATCTGAAAAAAAGCGAAAAAAAAAAAAAAAAAAAAAAAAAAAACGAAAAAATTTCTATTTCTAACTTTTTTTTTTTTTTTTAGTATGCAGTCTTTTTATAACTCTCTCTCTCTCTCTCTCTCTCTCTCTCTCCTCTCTCTCCTTTCAAATCAGTCACTCACACACACCACGCATAGTCTGAATGTTCTCTTAACAAATGGACCTAGTCTTTGCTGATATGAGTATTTTGGCGTTTGATACCCAGAGTCTGGGTTTGTTCATGTTCCAAGGCGTGGTGTATGTAGGCTTACTGACACTCTCACTGTGATAACGTACTGCTTATACAAAGAGAACAACATCACTGTTAATCGTTTTCATTTCTTTCAGGTTTTTTCCCCCCAAGGTTTTTTTTTTTTTTTTTTTTTTTGGGGGGGGGGGGGGTGCGGGGTGGGGGTGGGGGTGTGAGGGGGGAGGGGAGGGGCGGAAGGTGTCCTCCAACCACAAGGCGTCTGTGTGTTTAAAATGTTCTTCTGTGGTGGGTGTGCTGAATATCTCATTCTTGTTGTATTTACCGCTCATACACACACACACACACACACACACACACACACAAAGACACGACTTACTCAACAACAAGAACAACAACAACAACCAAACCTACTCACGATATCTCTAATGAGGTTGAATAGTATACGTTGTGTGTGTGTGTGTGTGTGTGTGTGGTGTGGGGGGGGGACGGGGGGGGGGGGGGAGATGTCAGATTGTGCATGTGTGTATGTGCGTCTGCGCGTGTGCTTGCGTGCGTGTATGATAATGTGGCGTGCGTATGTGTGTGTGTGTGTGTGTGTGGTGTGTGTGTGTGGGTGTGTGTGTGCGCGCCGCGCGCGCGCGTGTGTATGTGTATGTGCGGTGTGTGTGTGTGTGTGTGTGTGTGTGTGTGTTGTGTGTTGCCCCGTGTGCGCCCCGCGCCCCCGACGCGCGTATGTAGTGTGTGTGTGTGTGTGTGTGTGTGTGGTGAGAGAAGAGATAGAGAGAGAGAGGAGAGGGAGAGACGTGAGGAGAGAGAGAGACGAGAGACACACACACAGATATACAGACAGAGACAGACAGACAGACAGACAGACAGACAGACAGGCATAAGACGGAGAGGCAAAGAGAGTTGTGTATGTTTGTTTCTTTGTGTGGGCGCGCTGTTTGCGTGGTACCCGCTGCTTATGGCGCACGCGGCGCGCGCGCGTGCGTGTGTATGTGTATGTTGTATGTGTGTGTGTGTGTTTGTGTGTGTGTGTTGTGTGTGCGCGCGCGCGCGCGTGTGTGTGTGTGCGTGTGCGTGCGTGCGTGTGTGTGTGTGTGTGGCGTGGAGAGAGAGAGAGAGAGAGAGAGAGAGAGAGAAAGAAAGAGAGAGACAGAGAGACAGAGAGAGAGAGAGAGAAGATAGAGACAGAGAGAGAGACAGACAGACAGACAGACAGATAGACCAATCAGAGAGAGAGAGACGAGTATGCTTTGATGTTGCCCCCCTTGGAACGGCCGCACGCGTGTGGTTGTAGAAAATAATAATTAAAAAAAAAAAAAAAAAAAAAAAAACAGCTGCGTTCTAAGATGACTTCATGCATGTTCAGATTTTGGAAACACGCGATCCCAGGGTTACACCCACCACCTCACTGATACGAGCCTCGCGGCACTAACTGCCCGCGTCGACCTTGACAGCCGCGGTGCCGAGGGCGAACCAAACTGGAAGCAGCGAACATCAGTCATCAAGAAGATGATGAAACACCCCTGTCATTCAAATGCTTTTAACACGATGATGTTGCCAGTGTGGTTGTGCTTGCTCACTCGTACCCCCGTATGGCTTGTCGTTTTAACGTATTCCGATACTTCAAAAAGGACATCTTTTTTTTTGATCATTTTGGTTTTTCTTTCTATCAACGAATACATTTTTTTTTTTTTTCGTCACCGTTGTTCGTCTATAATGAAATCGGCCTCCTTTTCACTTGTCACAGAAAGCAAGTTTACTGTCCGTAACTAGCGATACATCGACCTACAAGTGACATAGCCAACAGCAGAAAGGACTATAAGCATAATGATAGTAGTGCTTCTAGAAGGGAAAAAACAGAGAAGAGAAAGAAAAAAAAAAAGAGAGATAGAGACAGAGAGAGAGAATAAATTGAAAAGAAGAATATCGGAAGAAGAAGACACAAAAAGAGAAGAAGAATAAAGAAGAATAAGAAAGAGAATAAGACTATACACTGAAAAAGAAATACACTGAAGAATAAGAATAAGAGATAATAGGAAAAAAAAGCCTAGAATATAAGGGAAAAATAATACACTGCACTAAGAAGAAGAAGAAGATACTTGAAAAAGAAGACACGGAAGAAGAAGACGAAGAAGAAAGAATAAGAAGAATAAGAGAATAAGAAACTATTCGGAAAAAGAAGACACGGAAGAAAGAATAAAGCGAATAAGAAGAAGAATATAAAGAGGAAACAAAAAATAAGATAATGAACAATAATACACGGGAATAAGAAGAAGAAGAAGAATAGAAGAAGAAGAATAAGATACGGGGAAAAGAAGATACCTAATAATAAGAAAAAGAATAAAAAAAAGAAGAAAAGAAGAAATAAGAAGAAGAAGAGCAACTAAATAAGCAGAAACCGTGACTACGTTTACACACCCCTTTTAAAACCTCGGTCTTTTTTCAGATTGTAAACTTGTGTTCCTAATTATGAACTGCTGTTGATGTTTATCTTCATTCTGTTTCTTTCTTTTTTTTTCTTTTTGTTTTTTTTTCCTTTTACGTTTCCTTATGAGTCATCATTGTGTGTAAAACTTGTCTAAACTACAGACGCCTTCTTGAGAAAAAAAAATACGGTATTTTAAATCTTATTTAAAAAAGATTTTTGTTGTCATAGAGACAAAAGCGCATCATATTAGCGTCAAATGAATGAATGAATGAATGAAATTTGATGAATGAAGAAGAAGCAGAAGAAGAAGAAGAAGAAGTAGTGTGTGTGTGTGTGTGTGTGTGTGTGTGTGTGTGTGTGTGTGTGTGTGTGTGTTGTGTATGTATGTGTGTGTGTGTGTGTGTGTGTGTGTGTGAGAGGAGAGAGGAGAGAGAGAGAGAGAGAGCGAGAGAAGAGAGAGAGAGAAGAGAGAGAGAGAGAGAGAGAGAGAGAGAGAGGGGGGGGGAGAAGAAGAAGGAAACACTAACAATAACGAAGACGAACAAGTAATAAGACAACATTACCTGCAATATTCATTCATAATTTGTTAAGGCAGGCACATATTAGGTATATATTAAGCGACACAAGAACAACGGCAACAAAAAATAGTAATAATAATGATGATAAAAAAAAAAAACAATAACAATGTAAGGTGTATATCAAACAACAACAATAGTTATGAGGATAATGACGATGATCATCAAAACGACGACAACATTAATAGCAATAACAATAACAAGAAGAAGGAGAATCATCACCATCATGACGATAATAATACAACAACAACAACAACAATAATAGTAATAATAATAATAATAATAACAAGAACAATGATAATAATAATGATGATGATGATGATGATAGTAATAACAACAACACAACAACAACAGCAATAACAATGTTAACAACAACAATAACAACAAGAAAATAATAATGAGAGTAATAATTGATAACAACACTCAATATTAAATGGTGCTTCTGACGCGCAACCAGTTTCCAGGAGTAACTCCGCAGGGCAGAGGTAACAATATCACACAAAGCAGGCTCTGCGTCTTCGTATGTCGTAAAAAAAAAAAAAAACGCAAACAAAACAAACAAACAAAACAAAAAAAAAAAAAACAAAAAAAACACCTGTTTTCCTCGTCTTTTAGACCGAATCGACCTCTTTCATCTCTTCCTACATCACCGATTCATTTGCAGGTCAACTAAGCGGTCAAAGTCGTCCTCCTCCTTCGCCCCCCCCCCACCCCCCCCCCCCCCCCCCCCCCTTTTTTTTTAAGGAAGCCATATCCAGTCTCGGGGATGTATGTCTTTTTTTTTTTGTTCTTGTTTATTTTTTTTTAATCAACGCACAACAGCCTACTCATCTGTGAGGGATGGAATGAGGTTTAACTTGCGGTGTGGTTGTTATGTGAATGTGTTAAAACAAAAATAATGTACGGATCGTCTGCTTTTTAGTGCGTTTGTGTGTGTGTGTGTGTGTGTGTGTGTGTGTGTGTGTGTGTGTGTGTGTGTGTGTGTGTGTGTGTGTGTGAGTGTGTCATTCCTATTATTACTATCACTGTTATTGTCATTATTATCACTGAAAAAAAATGTATTAGAAAACTAAGTTCGGGATCCGCTACGGATGTGATGGGGATGGGGGGTGGGGTAGGGTGGGATGGAGGTGAAGTATGTGTGTGTGTGTGTGTGTGTGTGTGTGTGTGTGTGTGTGTGTGTGTGTGTGTGTGTGTTGGGGGTAGGGGGGGGGGGGGGGTGTGTAGGGGAGAGTTGGGAACGGAGAAAAAAAAAAAACTCTCGTCGCCTTTTTTTTTCTTTTCTTTCGATCTTTTTGGAATGTGTCCCTGTATAATGTCCGTAAAATTCGTTTTCATTACTGTGGTAAATTGAGGTGGGGGTTTTCTTTCACTGTAAAAAAAAATGATTGTTCTGGTTTTAGATAGTTTTTTTTTTTTTTTTTAAACAGAGTTCATGCTTTTTTTTTTTTTTTTTTTTTTCGTCATTCATGACCCATGCTTCTTCAGTGGCGATATAGCTAAGCCGCTCATTCTGTATCCCCACAGACAGCCTCTCCCTGACAGGTCGTGCGACAGGCAACTCACCGGAGGACACACTGCACAGGAGCCCCATTTTTAGATTGTGTTATTTTTTTTACCCCCGCAACCCCCCACCGGCCCCCCCACCCCCCCCCCCCCCCCCCCCCCCCCCCCCCGTCCCCCCCAAAAGTTCTTGGTAAAGCACCGCCAAAGAACGTAGACAAACGAAAGACCAAGACAAAACACGACGCGTTTCGACCTCTTAGGTCTTCTTCAAGCAAGATACACGACTCGACTCGGGACAACGAAAATGAACGAGCGATCACTAATCTTCATCCAGGTCGGCGCAAGACAGGCAGGCGGTGAATGGAGAAGACCTAAGAGGTCGAAACGCGTCGTGTTTTGCCTCGTGATTCGTTTGTCTACGTTCTTTGGCGGTGCTTGATCCCCCCACCCCCCAATTCAAATTTATTTAGATTTTCCGCCTGCAATTGCCTCACATTGCAACTAAAGAAAATGGAGGATATTTGTATATGTTACGCGATATACGTGTACCTGCGCAGTACGTGTACTACGCCAATTTTGGCGTGTTTCATGAACTGCGCAACCTCGTTGCAGAATTCATGAACTCTGCAACGGGTTTGCGCCGTTCAC
>JADBJO010034210.1:10000-13729 GCA_016801955.1 Conus betulinus
TTTTCCCCCATTTACATGATTGTAAAGCCTACCAATGTTTTAGTCAAATTTAAGTCAAGAACACTTTATTATCTCCAAAGAGAAATTAAGATTGATTGATTTATTAATTCATTACTTAATTTAAAAGAATGTAGTATTTTACGCTCAATTCTATATTAATGTTTCGGTGGTTACGTTCATCACGGCTTGGCTTTTACATAGTCCTTGTAGAAACAGTCAGTATAGCTGTTACTCTGATTTTATTTCCAGAGAGAGAGAGAGAGGAGAGAGAGAGAGAGAGAGAGAGAGAGAGAGAGAGAGAGATGGAGAGCGTATGTGTTTCGCGTTCTGGCGCTCGTGCGAGCGTGCATGTGTGTGTGTGTGTATTTGTATGTACGTCTGCGACTTAGAATGAGACTTTTGATAACATTAACTAAAGCGTCCGTATCCACGTCATTTTGGTAACGCCCATTCCATAGTTTGATAAATTCCCCAGAACGAAGGGGTGTGCCTTAGTCCAGGTCCTCTGCCTGTTTTAAGGTTGACAAACCACAGATCGGCGTTCTATATGACGATCAAGAAAACAAAAGGCGAAAAGGAAACGGAGCAAACTATGAGTAGCTCAGCTGGTAGAGCGCCGGACTCGTGATCTGGGGTCGCGGGTTCGATCGCCGCCTGGGCCGTTTCGGTACAGGGGGATTTTTCCCCAGGAGTTAACATCGGGTCTGACTCCATTCCCCCATATAGTCCTTCGAATGAGACTATAAAACCGAGGTTCCGTGTGTGAACGCACGCATAACATCTTGCACACACGTCAAATCCCATCACCAACTTTCGGAAGAGAAGGCCAGTTGGGCCGTTGGTATGGATGACGCGTTACACATAGCATGCACCCCGCGTGAGAAAGGGAAAAGAATGAAGGAAATTAAGGATATTGAGTGAACGATATTGGACGACATTGAGAGGACGACATAGGAAACGACTGAATGAAGCGCCAGCTATATAGCAGCTCTTCAGTCGGCATTACCCAGGTAGGCAGCCCGTTGTGTAAACGAGTGTGGATTGTAAAACGCTTAGAGCTTGGTCTCTAGCCGAGAACAGGCCCTATATAAGTATTCATTATTATCATTATTACTATTACATTAAACGGTTTGAATTGTTCTATGTTGATTTATTGTAATGGCAGTTTAAAAAAAAAATCCAGTTCTCCTCCATGAACAGTAAGAGCATGTAGTTTTTTTTTTTTTTCTCCCTCAAAAATCTTGTATTTTATTCCGACGTCTCAAAATACACTGAATGAAACACATACTGTACTTCTAAACCACCGATTTCTAAATGTGAATATTTCTGCATTTTGGTCACATTTCTAGTGACCATATTTCTGTAGAAACTGACTTGCGTTTGGTAAGAGCATTTGAACTGAATTGCATACCTTTGCTGCAAACAAAAAAAAAAAAAAAAAAAACAAAAAAAACGAACCAAATCTTGGAGAGAAAAAGCGTTCGCAATCGAGTAAAACGAACATCTTGGGCCGGTTACAACCGTCTCGTTTTCGTTCAGGCAGGACTAACCGGCTGTCGAAGCGCGTTCTTATTCTCTCCATTCATGGTGGAGGACATTGTCTCACACGTAAAATATTACTGAAGTAACCTCCCTTGTTAGAAAGAATGCTTCTTTGTCCGTGGCAACACGTGCGCGCGCCGCGCGCGCGCACACACACGCACGCATGCACGGAAACACGCACGCACGCACGCACGTACGCACACACACACACACACACACACACACACACACACACACACACTCGCGCGCAGTCAGAGTCAACCGACTTTGAAAGACTTCATGGTGGGACGGAAATTGTCTCCCTTGTCAATATTACTGAATGTTACTTGTTGTCTTGACAAAGACCGCTTCTGTCAGTCCGTTGCGAAACAACAACAGCCGACCCACACCAGCGACCGTGGAAGCTGGGACACACGTCAGTTTAACTATGCTGTCCGGGACGGCTAAGGATTGGCGTTTTGGGAAGGGGGGAAGGGGGGGGGGGGGGGGGGGTGCTCTTTCTGGTTCTCACAACATGGACTGTTTGTCAGTGAAATTGACAACTGCTCGTGTTTATTTTCTACACATGCCTTCTTGTCAGTGAAATTGACAACTGCTTGTGCGTATTTTCAACACGTGTGCCCTCTGTCAGTGAAATTGACAACTGCTCGTGCGTATTTTCAACACGTGTGCCCTCTGTCAGTGAAATTGACAACTGCTCGTGCGTATTTTCAACACGTGTGCCCTTTGTCAGTGAAATACGACAACAACCGCTCGTTCATATTTTCAGCACCAGCTCGGGATGGAGAAAGTGTGTGTGTGTGTGTGTGTGTGTGTGTGTGTGTGTGTGTGTGCGCGTGCGTGCGTGCGTGCGTGCGTGTATGTGCGTGTGTGTGTGTGTGTGTGTGTGTGTGTGTGTGTGTGTGTGTGTGTGTGTTGTGCCATTCTTGATAGCGCGACTTGGTAGCTTCAAACACTATTATTATTAATATTATCATTATTATTATCATTATAACAATGCATGTTTGAAGCGCCTTGCCAAAGCTTCTAGGAACTGACAGTCCACACTCTCGTGTACACAACGGGCTGCCTACCTGGGTAGTGCCGACCGAAGAGCTGCCTGCCGGCGCTTCATTCATTCATTCGTTTTTCCATGTCATCCAGTCGATCTCGTTCGCTCGATTTCCTTACTTCCTTCATTCTTTCCATTTCTCCACGCAGGGTGCATACTATGTGCAACGTGTCATCCAACGGCCAAACTGGCTCTTCTCTTTCGAAGGCTGGTGATAGGATTTGACGTGTGTGTGCAAGATGTTATGCGTGCGTTCACACACGGAACCTCGGCGTATCATCTTAATGGACGGGCGTCACTTGTCCCGCCATAGTCCATCACACAAAGGGAAAAGCGATGAACGGATGGGCAGATTGGTGCGGAAGATCTGTAGGCATATAATAGTGATGTGACGTCTGCTAAACAAGAAGCCTTTTAATAATAATGACGATAATAATGTTAAAGATGATTTTAAAAAATGATAAAAAAATAGTGATGATAATAATAGTAATACTGATGATGATGATTAAAAATGATAAAATGGTAATGATAACAATAATGATAATAATAACGATAACGATAACCATAACAATGATAATGATAGTGTGATGATGATGATGATCATCATCATCATCATCGTTGTTGTTGTTGTTATTGTATTGTATTGTTATCATTAACTTCATTTTCATCATCATCATCATCATCATAATCATTATTACTTATAAAAAAAAAGATTATTATTACTATTATCATCATCATCATTAAAAATTTTCATTCTTCTTTTTCTTATTGTTGTTATTGTTGTTGCTGTTGTTGTTACATATCATCATCGTCATCATTAATTATTTCCTCTCCTTCAACCTCACTTCCCTTCCGTAATCTTAGTTGTTCACACCCGAGACCTAATTTTGCTCCCAGATCAAAGAAAGAAGTGACAGTCTGTTCGTCCATTGTTTTCATTGTTTTTGATTGCTGTTTGTCCAGCCCGATGAAGACTCAACAGGTCGAAACACGCTGTTGTTTTGTAATCTGGTTTTTTTTTTTTTTTTTTTTTTTTTTGCGGCCTAGTAATACCGTTTTGGCTCTAAATAAGCCTCCGTCGGTGTAACGTTCACGCTGTTAGCCAATCGGAATGGATTCTTTACATTGAGTAATCG
>JADBJO010034211.1:0-5000 GCA_016801955.1 Conus betulinus
TGTCACTAGATCTACCACTCTGCAATCATGAGTATGAAAAGGGCAGCCACACCACGGTAGTGGGCAGTTAAAAGTTTTCGATGCACTGAGCCTTCTTCAATAAAACAAGGACTGACAACTCCGGCAAATCACAACCGCCTTTTTTAACCATTTTTAATAACCCACTCTGAGTCTCCTCAACCGTGCCTTCATTCATCAAAAAGTTCCAGTCGCTCCGTAGAGTTGGGAACTGTAAAGTTACTGTGGCCAACCGATAAAAGAAGATTTCCAACCACGTAGATTACAAGCCAAACTGATTTATCAACACACTGTGGCACAAATTCAGGCTCTCACTTCACTTTGTTCCGCGATATTTCAGAGCCTGTGGTCTCTACTAGTGTTTCCCAACGTCGTTTTGGCCTTGATGCCAGTTCGCGCGCGCAAACTCGCGAGAGTTGTTCGATCTTTGGTCATGACGTACCAACACAATGGCTACACACCCGCAAGTTTTAACTACGGCTTCGTCTCGACATCTTTTTTCCCAACACACCCCTCTCCCCTCTCCCCTTCCACCTTCCCCATCCCAATCGCATGGCATTCAACGTATTTTTCGCCAAACGTGTGTACAAAATACAGTGAAATCGTATGGATATATGACATAGAGAATCACGTTTTTGAAAGCGAGAGAACTTCAAAAGTACGGTATCCTTACACTTGAGATCAGCAAACAAACAAGCAAAGCAACACAACAAACGGTATTGGAAGAGAAAGGGCGAGAATGATGTGGATGGTGTGGGGTGGATGAACCCATATGAACAACTGCATTCAAAGTGGATGATTGGACGAGAGAGAGAGATTGAGACGAGAGAGAGAGAGAAGAGAGAGAGGGAGAGAGAAGATAGACCGAGAGGACGGAGGAGAGAGAGAGACGACGAGTGTGTGTGTGTGATGTGTGTGGTAGACCGGGGAAAGAAGGGAAACGGGGGATGGGAAGGGAACAACTAGGATGAAGCTGTGGATTTATGGCACTGGGGGTAGGAATGAATCTGAGAAAAAGGAGGAAACGATGAAAGCCGAGCAGGGGGAGCTCATGGGACGAGAGTGGGGAAGGAGATAGTGCAAGGGGCAGGATCTAAACATGCCACAGAGCCATGAGGCGGCTGAATGTGGAGGACCCGTTTTTTTAGCAAGATGACTTTCGTACTTCATGCGGAACCGCTTAGTATCATAAAAATGACACTGCCTGGTGGAAGACAATTCAGAAAGAGGGGGGGAGGGGGGTAAGGGGGCTGGACAAGAGCTTAGTTCATCAACTTTAAACCTGTCGCGTTTCTGAAGGAGGTGGGAGGTGGTGATAGGGGATGGGGAGAGGGTTGAGGGATGGGTACAAAGCAAATCTTTAAGACTATATCGGAGGGGGGAAAGGATTTATAGGGGAGATTATCACTTGGTGCTTTGTTTCTGGTCTAGTGTTTGTCTGTAGCAAATGAATCGGTTGCGAAAAACACACCAAGGCGTGCACCAGCTTAGGACAGAGAGAGAGAGAGAGAGATGAGAGAGAGCGAGATGGAGAGGAGAGGAGGAGATGCAGGAAACTGCAAGGAACTGGGCTAATATTTGACAGAAAGATCTTGCACTGGACCACACAAGGAGGAAATCTTTCTAGTATGCAACTGTTGAAGTGTGTGCTGGGGGGAGACAAATGGCGTTTTCCAGATTTGAACATTCCACATGAGCCATGAGCTGCTTCCGTGTGAGGACCGTTTAGCAAGATTACCCTTTCGTACCTTCCTGCGGACACAGCTCTTATATCAAAATGACACTGAGCCTCTGGATGGAAGACAGTATCGGCAAGATTGACTTTGTATATTTTTCCTGTTACAAGAGTCTTCTTTCCATCGGTATTTGAGAGTGGGAGTGTGGTGATGAGGGGATGGGGGATGGGTGGGATGGGGATACAAAGCAAATCTTTAAGGACTATTCCCCTGAAATGGGATTTCATAGGGGAGACATCACTTCAAATGCGTGCACACACGCATGCAGAGAGAGAGAGAGAGAGAGAGAAAGAGGAGAGAGAGAGAGAGAGAGAGAGAGAGACGAGAGAGAGAGAGATATGAAAGAAATGGCTAATATCTGACAGAAGGATTTTGCACTGGAGCCACACAAAAGAAAATCTTTCGCAGTATGAACTGTTTGAAGTTGTTTTGTTTTGTTTTGTTTTTGTTTTTTCAACCAGATAGGAAAAAGTAAAGGAGATGTGAATGAAATCCCTCTCATTTGTTCCGTCACCAACACTAAATGTGACAGAGAGAGAGAGAGAGAGAGGGGGGGGGGGGGGGGGGCAGAGATCGAGTGTGTTAGGGGTGTCTCAACTGCCTTTTTTCCCTCTGTCGAATGTGGCTGATTTTTTTTTTTAAATACCTGCACAAATTTAGGGGCCTACTTTCCAAACCCTACCATAACCATCCAAGGTGGGAAAGAAGAACTAATCGTCCTGTCTTAAAAACAGATGTACAAACAAACCAACAAACTAACTTACCTGTATAAAGGGATGAACTTGATGATGGAATCTTGGCCATGATGTATGTCCGTCAAACCAGCCATGATGTATGTCAGTCAAACCAGCCATTTGCGCATGTTTTCATTTCGTTTCGCAGTTTCATTTATGGCATGTCACAGGTTTTAAATAGCCATGGCGAAATGCCACGGGTTGGCGTTGTTGCACTGCACCACCGACTGGTTGTCTGGTGTACAACATCAATTGTAAGTGTAATTCACCTGCTTCAGTGCTTGGTTTTCCGTCCCTATTTCTTTTTCTATCTTTCATAGGCCTGGTGTGCCGCAGGTTTAGTGGCTCTAGTGCTGACCTGTGTTCATTGGCTGTCCATGTGTCATGGCGGCCATCGTCACGTGTTCACGAGAATCGTGGGCCGCCCATTGGCTAACGATGCCAGGTTCAAGACATGCCCTTCAGCAGCTTAAAGAATGTGGTGAGATGAGTTTACAGGTGAAGCAGCTTCCAAGCATTCAGAAAACGAGGGAAACACTATCTGAGTCGCTTTGGCTTTGGACAACGTCCCCCCCCCCCCCCCCCCCCCCCCCCCTCCCGCCCCAATGATTGTCAGGATCCTTCTTGTTCTCAGCTGTGAGGGAACTACCTGGCTGTCTACTATGGAACACGTGGCCCATGTCACACCCTCCTTTTTTACCCTGCAGTTTGCAGAGAACAAATAAACTCTCTCTCTCTCTCTCTCTCTCTCTCTCTCTCTCTCTCTCTCTCTCTCTCTCTGCATAGGTGTGCATTTGGTGGAGGTGTTGGAGGACAGCGGTGGTGACATGTGGGGAAGGGGGAGTATGGGGCTGGGGGTGGGAGCAGAGATCATGCCAAAAAATCGAATAAGCAAACCCTTACTTCAATATCGAACATGTGATGTGATTTATCTTTTCTACAGACAATCACAGGAATCTGACATTTATTTTAGATTGTTGTGATAACCTGTCGAAAGGACAAAGCAGATTACAGTTATTTAGTTCTATAAGTTTATGACGCCTAAATATCGTAGGCACCAAATCCGTTTTTGGGAGGGGGTAGGGGACATGGGGTGGGATGGGGCTATAAAGCCTCTAAATACAGAGAAAATGTCACTTCTCGAGATTGTCTGCAATTAACCTATTTCATGACTAAATCCTCTGAAAACTCTCTCTCTCTCTCTCTCTCTCTCTCTCTCTCTCTCTCTCACTCCTCCCCCCCCCCCCCCCCCCCCCCCCCCCCCCCCCCCCCCCCCCCCAAAGCAAAAAATTATCTGAAACGTTGCAAACAATGTAAATAAACACGTTCACAAACTTTCATTTCCAAGACCCTGTAACAGTCTTACAAATTCAGCTTCACATATTTTGGAGGAACAGCATGGAAAACTTACCTTCTATAAAATCATGTTCTTCTAAACTTAAGCTTTAGAAAAGCACTGAAAAGTATTGATGGATAAATTATAAAGTACTCTATGGTTATTCATATTGATGCAGACTCTCTCTCTCTCTCTCTCTCTCTCTCTCTCTCTCTCTCTCTCTCTCTCTCTCTCTCTCTCTCTCTCAGTCAGTACTCTCTCTCTCAGTCAGTATTCCACGTAAAGCTTATGACTTGGATGCAAGGGGTAAGAAAAATTGGGTAACAAATGTTCGCTTATGCTTGTGTAAAGGGTACGATTCTGCCCAACCTTTGAGAAAAGAGAGTTTGTAGTGGTTAACCCCTCAAACGCGGGATACAATCACAGTGAGGGGCGACCTAGCTGGTAGGTTGGAATGCCAGTTAAGAGGCTGGTCACTCAGCAGACAATTTGCCCACGGCTGGTCTGGGCAGACTGGTTTTGGAGAGAAGGCCATTGGACTTCAGCCACATCGTAATTGGTGTCGCCTTTGCTGAGGAGCGCTTTGAGAGCCTCCCTTTGACCATGGCTGGTCTGGATGGTTTGGTCTGGGAGACTGAGTATAGGCCGGGGGGACAGCCCTGGGAGACCGCGGAGCCGTGGTTGATGTTGTGTTTGCTGAGGTAGACTTGAGATTTTGGAAAAGGTAAACATCTTTTAGGTGGGATGCTGGACTTTGCCCTAGGTACAGAGTCCGAAGGGTCTGTTCCTCTGCACTTCTACAAACCCAGCCACTTACATGGCGGTCGGCCCCGTTGTCGGGCCCTGGGGAATAGAATGTTCGTTCAAGAGCAGCCCAGCGAACCCAGATCTGAGGCACTTTTAGACGCTTCTAGTGTTCCATTGTGACTTAGGCCCACAAAAGACTTTCTCGAAAGATCTCGTTCAAAGGGGGTGGAAGGTCTATATACTCCCAGCGTTCTGGCTCTGAGATCATTTCTTCACTGAGCAGAGTGTGGTGAACGCTATGACGCTGGTTCAGGTGTTTGTGAACGTAAAGGTATGTCGATGGTTTTCGCCTTTGGTTTGGTTTGGCTATGTTTTACCTAGAGTGAGGGCAGATAGAGAGTACTATCTTCGTGAAACAACTTTAGTAGA
>JADBJO010034212.1:0-13726 GCA_016801955.1 Conus betulinus
TAACCGTAGCGAGTGTTCTTCATGAGACGTGGATTCGTTATCCACACTTCAAACTTACTTGTAAGTGGAGCCCCGCTTAAAACCTGAGTCATCCCAATGTAGAAGTCAAAACTTCCGGCTGCGAGCCCACACCACATCTTGCAGTGCTTCCATCTCTTGTTCGGATGTAAAGGTCACCAAGTGGCCGCCCAGATCTTTGCACCCTTCCCTGGCCTGGGCGTGAGTGAGCGGACCTGTTGGTCTGACCAGCACGTGGCATTGACCATCCACCATGAAGCCACCAGGGCCACAGGTGGGATAGCCACAGTGTTCCTCGTCCTCTCCCCCAGAGCACTGCACTCTCAGGTTGCAGGCCAGGTGCGGCTGGAAGTGTGGCCATGTGGCACTGAGCAGTTTCCACTGACCGTCCTTCAGCTGTTCTGGTGTGGACTGGGGCTGTGAGAACACACACACACACACACACACACACACACACACACACACACACACACACACACACACACACACACACGCACACACGCACGCACCCACACACAGATTTTCAAAAATAAATTTTCATCGATGCTTTGAAGATTGTTTCCCAGGTATTGTACAGCTGCTTCTTGTGTCTGTGGGAGGGCTGGTTTGTTTGTTTGTTTTCAGGTGGCAACAAGGATTCGAAAGTATGAACATTCCTCCCATGACACAATGGCCATTGATTAATATTTATGTAAGCGCCCAGAGCGCTGTCCTTGCAGAGGATCTAAACTACAACAGAGCTGATGGGAAGCATCCGGCCATGAGTTTACCACATTGTCACTGTCTGAGGAAGCTAACATCATTCTCAAAGGAGTAAAACCAGAGACAGTTCAGAGCTTCGAGAACCTCAGGGAAATTGTTTAGGATGAAGAATCAAAGCCCGAAAACGCTCTCCGGAGTTGCGCAAACGACAGTAGCGCGAGCCGGACTAAGACCCAGCTGGAATGACAGAAACATCACAATCAGTTCCAGCATCAGACTGATGCGCTCTCTATTTCTTTAAGCCTATGAGACCTGGACAAACTGACCATCTTTCGATCAGCGGACACGGGAGATCGTCTGTACTAGACTGTCGAGAACAGAGGGGAGCTGATGCCAACAGTGACCACTTTCTGGTGAGGACTAGCATCAAACTGCGTCTCAGCTCACTCAGAAGTACAACAAGGTCAAGCCGAGACTAGACGTCGAACGTCTGAACGATGAAGAGACAGGAAGAAGTACTGTGGAGACAGTAAGAGACAAGCTGGAAGAGACCAGGAATTAGAGTGAAGACGTAGAGGAGGTGTGGGGGCAGCAAAAGAATGCATACGTCAAGTCAGCGGAACAGGTGCTCGGTTTCAGAGAAGGGGAAAAGCAAGCCATGGATCAGTGACAACAGCTGGACACTCTTTGACGAAAGGAAAGGAATAAAGACGAAGATTGACAGTACCCACTGATAGAGAATCAAAAACAGAATGAAGGAGGAATACAAGGAGAAGGACAAAGAGGTGAAGAAGAGTGTGAGGGAGGACAGGAAGGGGTGGATGTCAGAGAAAGCCGAACGAGCGCAGAATGCAGCAGAGAATGGAAGGCAGAAAGAACGAACTGTACATATAGTGAAGCAGCTGACAGGGACAGAGCACCAAGCAAGCAGCAGCAGTGAAGAACAAGACGGAGAACTGTTGAGAACAAAGGACGCCAGTCTAGGGAGGTGGAAAGAGGCAAGGAGCATTTCCAGGAAGTTGCTCAACAGAGATGCCACCGGAGTAAACCACCAGAAGAAGAAGAGGAAGAGACATGAAGAGTTGACATCTCAGTTGAAAAGCCACCAACTATTCATGGAGATCATTAAAACAGCACCAAAAGGCCCCTCAGGAGACGGGAAAAAACACATGGAACAGACCAAATTTTGCCAGCAGAAATGCTCGGAGGCAGACATTGGTCGAACTCAAACGGACCTTTGATCTCTTTGGGAGAAAAAAGGAGACAGTTCCTAACACAGTGGACCAAAGGACTCAATTTGTCAAAATTCCGAAAAAAAGGTACCTTCAGGAGTGTTAACCCAACTGGCTGGGATACCTTCTAGGGCTGCCATTGGCCAGCAAGGTGCCTTCAGCAGCAGATTCCTTATCAGACAGTGAATACATACCGGAGTGGGATTCCTCCACTCAAAGAAAACAACCGGTGGGGGGGGGCTTTGGGGCGTTCCCATGACAGCTCTTCAAAAGAACTGTTCACCTCAGTCAATATTCCCAGTCCCTCAGGAATATTCCTGGGAACAAAGTCCACCACGATGGAATAGCTTAGCGACAGGCGTCTGGTACATCCACAATTTTGATCGACTTTGCGAAAAAGGCCTCGTTTTTGACTCTCCAAGTAAGCAAACCGTGAATACCACACGAATCCTTTGACCTTTCCGGATCACATGGCATCCTCGTCATAAGGAGTCCCATCAGGAAACTGAATCCGTTCATGGTCACGGCAAGATCCCGCCTTAAGAGGACTTCCCATCGTGCTCCAGTCCAGTGGATGACTACATGAAACCATCCCTACCTGGTTTTCGCCAGTGTGATGCAACCGGGGGTGAAGATCAGTGGCTGGCTGCCCAAATGTTCCAGGATTCCTACATGTTCCCGCTTGAGCGAATTGTGCTTGGGGGGGTCCTCGTTCGGCAAAAACCCCAGATTGGGTAAAAGAGATAACTGGCTCGCGATGGTGAACTTCTGACAAACCATGGTTGATCGTACCCTGGACAATTCGCGGATGAACCTCGGTAATCCCTCCTAACACTCGCTCAACAACTTATAAACCACCTTCCCAGCAACAAAACCAACCACAACACCCTTTGAAAGAACAATTCCCAGCCCAAAAAGTTTGGACTGAAGCCTGCAAATGCCAAGAGAATTGCCAAGCCATTGGAAAAAGCCTATAACAGCACAGGATGTTGGACGATAAAGCTGGAAGGTAATGGCAGGAAAGTGAAAAACAGAGGAGGTAATAGAAGCTTTCACATAATCTGGTGCCAAGAAATGTACAAAGTGTCGGTCGGTGGCGGCAGCACAGTCCACAGCTTATGTCAAGAAAAGAGAGTAAATACACTTTGCCAGCGCCAGTAGCATTGAATCGGCGTAGCCACAACATCTGCAAGTGGTTCCAACGCCATATAGGGCCTCATGAAAACTAAAGTTTGTCAGAACTAAAGTCCCCGCTTTTCAAATAGCCGTGCCTTGGCCTTTCCGCTCCTACATCCCATACAGATGACGAATACTTTGGAAACTGCCACTCAATAGGAGATAAGCAAAAGGCTTTCCAACCCTTAAAAATTCCAACCAAGTGTCCTAATGGCAAAGGATTATTTCAAGCTCCCGATGGCCACCACGTTCCCACAAATCGCCAATAAGACAAGTTTATTCTTGAGTATGTGCAGAAAGCCAGGAACAGACCCGCTAGCGAGTGTGTTGAGAGACTGGACGCGCGGTGGAACTGGAATTGGGCACATAAAAGGAGTAAGGAAAGTGAAACGAACGACTTGTGCTGCGTAGTGGCCCTTGTGGTTGTTACAACACCAGATGGGAATAGAGTAAAAGAGGCCCCACCGCCCGAAAACCCAAACATGGCTGGGCGGAATGGTGGCAGACCGGAATTAGCCAGAACCGTGCGGCAGGACCCTGGAAAACATGGCAGTGTTTGGTGTACGCCATGCCAGCTACAGCAACCGAACCAGTGGAGGAGACTTGGAGACCGTCCAGCCTTGTCCTATATGGGTCCCTCCTGGCCACAGAGAGCCTTAAGGTTTATGGTAATGGTTAGAGACGTGGCCTCTGGGAACTGAGGAAGTAGGACTCAGACATTTAGATTGGAGATGTCCTTCCACAAAAGTAACTATCATACGAAAGACCACTATTAACACCGGCCGGTTTGAGGTCCAGACAGGAAGTAAGAGATACGATACTAGAACCCAGGGTAAATAATGGCACCTGTGTTCCACAACCCCTATAACCTGGCTCCCAATTTTGTCCCCCACCTGAGGTGACAACCCATACCGTTAGAAAATGAATATATGGTCATGGATGCCATAAGTAATTGAGATATCAAACACAGTACTCGGCCACATCGCAGAAATGCCGATTTCGCAAGATCAGCTGGCCGCAGGCGGGTGCCCTGTATCGTCTCGGCGCCTCGTTCGGTGATTTTTTTTCATACTGATCGGTGCCGTATAACTTCTGAAGAGTAAGCCGTAGAGTACAGACACCTGTCATCTCAGGTCCTCCAACCAGAATGGAAATCCTCGTACAATTGCAATTACTTATACATCCGTACCCAATTCCTCAAATTGATCACATGTTGAAAACCATGTTCCCCCTTCAAAATTCCCCCTATGGCCACTCATTTTGCCCCTCCCAGTCACGTGACCCGAACCCTCATGGTAGACCCTCAATTTCCGATGTATCTCACCATTGAAACTCGCCTGGTTTTGGGACCCGTTCTGGGCCACGTCTGTTGCCTTGGGGTTTGGTCCGTCGGGGTCACCGATATGCGGCGTAGGTACAATGGTGCCTGTCTGTTATGGACCGGACCCAGGTTGTGGCGCCCTCTGGAGGGCAAGCTCCGAAATTCGCGACGTTATCTGCTCCGGCTCCCGCGACTAACGACTAAACAACTTATTGTCGCTGGGAGGGGCAACTTAGTATGTGTGTCCTGCGTAATGTTAATCAGAACGTAAGGGGGGGGTGGGGTGCCACACAGTCGCCACGGAACACACCATCGAAGTGACCCTCGGCAGCAAGTTGGGCAGTGGTCACCCTCCTTGGGCTACCTCTTGGACTTACTTGACTGCTTGACGAACCGGAAAATAAATGAAAGCATCCACTAGTGGGATGCCCTTTTGCTGGTTGAAACAGGTACCTGATGCGGGGTGACCGACCGGGGAGCATTGGGTGGTCTGCTGTGGACAGGGTGTCGGCCATTGAGCGTTCGTGGGTGTGCCTTCTGCCTACTTCTAGTTGGCCCCGGTACGAGGTGAATGGCTCGCACAAGAAAAAAGGGAACAGTGCGTTACAAAAAAACGAAGAAAGACGAACAGACAAGAAGAGAATGACACTTTCAGAAAGCATCCATGAGAACCGGGAGCATGGAGGCGTGGCTGTTGCTACAAATCGCGTTATTTCCTGTGTGGCGCCTTCAGTGGTACGTTCATGGAACCGGCGGATAGGGGAAAGACGTGAGAGGTGTTGAAGAAACAAAATTCCAACACTTTCACGTAGCCTGCGCAACTTCAAAGACTTTCCAAAGATGGAGTAGACAGTCTTTGCATAAAGTATTGGTATGTAGCATATACAACTAAAACCACCCACTAAGCTTAGAGCCCAGTAAAGCATTGTGAGTGACATCGTCTTAAATGCGTGTTGTCTTTTAACGTCATTTGGGCAATGTCCTCAAGAAATCTCTAGGCCGGGGCCTTTCTAGTAGGGGGTTGCGATTCTCCTCTGCGCCCTGAAAAATGGAACTCTGGCGCAGAAAGTTGACGAGGACATCCATTATGCGAAACTAAACACGACATTACTAGTGATGGTAGACATCGGCCGCGAGGCTTTTAGTAGACAGATAATGGGTTCACAGCCCGCACACTAAAAATCAGTGCGCGACAATTGCCTGGTGAAGTGAATCTTGTTTTATATTCAGGAAGGAGAGAGGCTGGGTCACACCATAGACATTAGGGCCTTGGAAGCTTGAGGAACAGTGGTTCCAATCGGCTTGCCACACGCTGTAGGATACTGAGGATCCTCTGTACTTGACAGGAGTTTGGCATGATGGCGCATTCCCTTTTTCTTCTCGTCTTGTTCCCATGATCTATGGCCACTCAAGGTAACCCCAGGTGGTGTTCACCCACCAGCGGAGAAAACACATTCTGAAAGCCAAGGATGGAACTAATTTGGGGGCTTCCAGCATCTACGCCGTCACAACCAGAGTATGGGGTTCGACGGCGTCGGCATTGATCAACGTGCTCCTGCAGCTGTGTGTGAAGAGCAGTCCGCCGTCAAAGACGAGGTCACGCATGCTGTAAAGATTGCCATAATGATTGCATTGTTGTTACCGAATGCCCTCCCCACCGGCCGCTCGCCCGGCCGAGGGCATAAACACAATGACACATAGAGGAGCCAAAAACCAATAGGAATTTTCCTAGGTGGGAAAGGTTGGTCTACTCTTTAGAACAGTTTGATCATTATCAGTTTTTAACCATTAATGCTGGCCTCCAATTTTGCTAGTGGGGGGGCCTGCAAAAACGGTCGTTACGATTGACCATAGGGGTGCGATGGAGTGCTGGGAAAAAAAACAATCGTGCAAAATCCTAAGTGTTGCGTGTGTCCGACCACATCCGGTTCGTGAGCAATGCTATTAACATTAAACACACTTAACAACAACACCACAGCGTCATAGGCTCCACCCTGGTGGAACAGAAGAACAGGAGCCTGAAGCCGGCAAAACATCCCCTGACGACGAATTTCGTACAAAGAACAACAAATTCCGTCCGTCTCAAAGCCCGAGTCGAACTCCTGTCGTCCGATGGGCATATCACCCCTCGAACTGAAGACCCAAACGAATCCTGTTCCCCTGTCCTGAATCGAAAATAGTCCCTGCCCAAGGGAAGAAAACCCCCCCCCTCACCTTGGCCCCCCACTGTCCCCAGCAGAACAGCATTTTTTGTCCGTGTCCCCTGGTGTGTGGAAACTAATAGAGGCTTTTGAAGCTTTTTCCGAATCGGTGTCCCCAATGTCCCCCGGCATGGAGAATCCACCTCAGCGAGCAAGCGTTTGAAGAGGGCTGGAAAACCGTCAGCCGTGTGGCGTCCCATGACATCACAAGCGGCCCAGCTTGATTGGTAAAAAATGTGTTTCAATGGAACTCCGGTTTGAAATTCCCTGTGGACTGCCCAACGAAATCCTTGTTTGATAAAACTCTTAGCCACCTTTGATCTCTGTAATGGGTTGTCCCCCCCCGGGGCAACTCACACAAAGGGGCAAGGGAAAACATGCACTCCGGATACCAGGCTTTTAGCAATGCTACACTTTTGTTAGTGCATATTACATGTAGACATGTAATACACAACGGCGACGAATTTTTGCAGTGGGAAGGGGAAGGAGTGGGGGCGGGGAGCAAACCTGAATTAAAGCTCGAAAGTAAACATCTTCTTGTAATGTGTAGTAAATCGACAATACACAAGACATTTGGAGTCAGCCTAGTGTCCCCTGCATTCAGCGAAACGTGTTCATGTCAAATAAATGCTATCTGTCAACAAGCACTCCATTACCTCGTTGTCACATGCCCCAAATTGTCAAGCAGACATATCGCCTGTTCTGTTGGTTGTAAACCTATTAGTGAAAAAAAAAATTCTTCGCACAAATTTTAAGGAACTAACACTCCAGTCCAAAAGCATCTGGAGTACACGAATCACTGAATACTGATCACCTGCCTTTTTCTTTCTATGAACTTCGTATCTTGACAGTATTTGCAACCTCAACCTGATCACAGCTAAAATAGTTCTGAAGCATTTCACTATTCACTATATAATCACGTCACAGGTTGTTCGTTCTCCATGCTTGAACTGTCGTAACGACGACAACACGTCCCCCTGAGAGCAGAGAGAGAGAGAGATAGAAGAGAGAGAGAGATATATGCAGAGAAGAAGAGAGAGAGAAAGAAGACGCACTGAAAAAATGCTTAAAACCGGTCCACATAAAGCGGAGTCCATGGGACCAATCAATGTACGGGTATGAACAAACTCATCAGGCGTATTTTCCTTGTATTTGCTCATTCCAACCTACACACGACACAGCGAGGAAAACGTTTTATCCTCCTTGTGTCCTAAAACACTCGAAATACGCATGAGCTTGTTTGTGTCACGAAGCAGCCGCGATCTATTGTCTATATTCAGCGAAACATATGTGTCCAGGAAACATGGAACTATGTGTAAACAAAAAAAACAAAACAAAAAAAAGGAGCTGAAAAACGTAATTTATGGACTTTAAGGTGGACGCCTGTTCCGATCCAGATTATACTGATGGGATGATTACTTACTGGCGTACCGATGGTATTTTTACGGAGACATTTGTTTCAAATCCAGATCTACTGATGGGATGATTACTACTGGCGTACCTGTGGTATTTATAGAGACAGTTGTTTTCAATTCAGGTACTGAGTTTTACTGATCGAATGACCTACTGAACTCGAGACCACCACCAATCACCCCTTTATAAATATAAAATGGAAGCTTGCATGGTTTTGGATCTGTGACAACGATCTACGTACTGGACAATATTTCAAACTGCGTTTTTGGGGCATTACTTTTGTGTTTCGTTTACCCTTGTTGTTTGTTGTGTTCCTTGACTGTATGCCTGAATGAATGGTTGACCTCCCGTCGCTCCTTACTGTGAGCATTAATTCATAGCTGTGGTTTCACCGGCTGGTTCATTGATAAGTGGATTTGTTTGTGCGATTGGTTGTTTGGCTACTTATCATTTTTCTTCTTTTTTCTTTTAATGTCCTTTTCTTTTACTCATAACAAGTTAATACGATAAATTTCGAATAATCAGAAATAACATTTGCATTGACATCCAGTCCAAACAAAAAAATGACTATGGATTATAATAGACCCAATTACACTCATTTCTTGACATATCCCTCCTCTCCGATAAACATAAACACACTATTCCCTTGCAAACACTATTGCACACACAACTTTTCCACGGCAGCGTCTATGTAGAATGACTGAGTGAAGAAGGACGCAACACAGGCAAAAAGATGAGCGGAGAGACAAGTCATAGAATGAAGTAGAAAGGACAATACATTTAAGGTGTCTTAAAAGGTCCGGTCTGTATCACCTCGTCCCCCTCATAACATCTCCTTCAACAGCGTATCTAACGGCTGATTATAGTCCTTACCCATTCAAATCCATACAGTTTTATAGCAGCCCCACAGGGTGGAGATATGATTCGGCCACTGTTTCACAAGTGAGATGGCTGCAGCGGCGGAAAGCACAAAACCTTAAGAAAAAAAAATTACTATTCCAACCTTCAGAGATAGATTCATAAATTCGATCCGTTAACGTGTTGAACAATTACAGACTTAGAGAACTTAGAAGTAAGCAAAAACAAAACAACAAGAAGCATAATCAAGCATACCTATATGTTTGGGTGACTACAAGTTGATAACCTCCAAAACGCGTTCGGGTGAACTGTAATATTTCACACTGACGAAATGGTCATGTTGTAATGCCTCACAGGAAGTCGTCCAGTAGCTCCACCTCGAACCTTTATCCAAACCTCATTCTCTCGGGGCGATGTAAACCGGCAAGGGGTCTAGTCCTGGGTCACATACCTGATTCACTGACCCTCCTGTTCCAGTTGACTATTTCCGGTTCCAGGTGACTTAGTTTCCTCCGAACACGACTAGCGATGAATGTTGTTTTTTTCGTAGATTGTCTACAACAGAATTTTGTTGGGTGTACAAGTTCTGATGGTGGAAGGTGAACCATGCAAGCTTTCCTGACTAGGCCCCTTGTGATACCTGAGTGCGGGTCGACGGCTCTTCCTGTCTTTCAAAGTGTCTTGCAAAAATAGAAGGGTGCAGTGTGAGGACGAATTTTGCGGAAAATGAACCAAATTTGAATATCTGATGTACGAAAACATAATGGTAGTATTCATAATCGTGAAATTGATCTCCGTTTGGTGTTCAGATAACATACACTACTGATGTTGGATGTACGAGAGTAACGTTTTCTTTCTTTCTTTTCTGCCGCCGGTACTCTGATTCTATACTGGGTTTGGCGTCCTTTGTATTCTGGTTGGAATCATTTCAGCAATGGTGACTCGAGTGTCTTTCAGATTCTCTAGGAACTGGCTGCCGGTGCGTCACGTGAGAGGGGGTTTTGTTTTGATGTTGTTCGGGGATACCGTCAATACTGGTCTGTTTCTTCGAAGCTTCTTTTGGGATTCCTAGTTGTTCGTTTTAAGGTATCTTTTGCAGTTTTGGCCGGGAACCACTGAATGGTGTTCGTCGTGTGTGTTTTTTTGGCAAAGTGTGGGCGACGTACTCAACAATGTGATGTTTCAGTCCCCTCTTTGGGAAGCTGCGTAGAAGATGTGATGGATATTGTTTGAAACGTTTTTTTTTCTCCACTAATATGCTGGGAGGAACCAGGTAGAGCTGTTTTGCTGTACCCTTTGAAGTCTGTTTGGAGTTACCAAGCGTTGCACTTGATCGTCTTTTGGAGAATGTTGGGAGGTACCCAATGGTGGGACGTTGCGTTTCCTTGAGGCTCTTTGGGGATACGCCGTCTATGCGGTTTTGTGTGTGTTTCCAACTGAAAACCATGCAAACATCCAATACTGTGGGGGCCCCTTTCTTTCTGCTTACGACTTGAACCGACCACACACAACACAAAGCGTTTCAAGTAGCGTGTTCAGTAGCCCCACAGGGCAAAATTATGTTGATTTCAGCCCACACCTTACTTCCTCACGGAGTAGATCTTAGGATTAGGGCTATCTTTTTGTGTCAACTTTCCTGAGGTTATCTACAACAGAGGGTAAATCGGTTTATCTATCAGATGAACCACGGTGTTGTCTTGAAAATATGGAGTTTCCATCTGAGCTCGTAGCAACCTGAAGAGTGTGCTTCTCAGCGGAGATGTAGACAGCACTAGGTGGAACAGCTATATCTGTCCTACACTGCACGGGTGTGGGCACAAGGATGCATGATCGTACCACCTTGTGAGAGTGTTGCTTCTTATATTTGGAAGTGTTGATGTTTCTCAATCCACGAAACAGTGTTTGTAGGAACATGTAGGGAAAGCTTGACAGCAGAAAGTCTTTCGGAAAGAAACCGCGCCGCCATGCAAGTGCTTTTGACCTAGAACTCCTTAGGGGCTAGGATGCATTCAAATCATGACATCTAGAGCTCATCTGCTGTTAGCATTATTTCCCCCGGCCGCGCTCCCTGGATTCGAACCAACAACTTCTGAAAGCGTGGGGCGGTGTGAAGGTCTTGTTATCTTTCTTTTTTTTCTTTTCTTTCTGGACGGGGTATCTTACCCACTTCGCGATGGTACACGTGTGCGTTTTGAGTTTGGAAAATTCACTTCGCGTTATGAAGTTCACTGTTATGCCTACTCGACTAAGTCCGGCTGGGGACTCTTTTCATCTGCCTCTGGCCCCCGTTGCCATTAAGATTCTGGTCCTCTTCTTACCAGAATCGGAAACTTTTTCATGAGAGCATGGTTGATGTACTTACCTATCCCCTTGGTCCGACTTCTATGTTGTGAGGACTTTGATTCGAAGCCTCGCCCTCCTCTCCTGGATGGATGTTTTACCTACATCGCTATGGGACGTTTTCTATGTTGTAAATTTGAGCCTTATGAAGTCGATTCGTTTGTGTTTCTTCCTCGACCAGATCCAGCTGTAACTAGAACTTTTCCGCTGCCTGTGTCACCTTGTCCCTCTAGGTCCTTTGTCCTCTGTTTACCCGGAAATCGCGAGCTGTTTCAGGAAGATTGTGGCTAATGAGCCTTCAAGACTAGCTTTCTCTAAACGTCTATGCGAGGACTGTTAATTAAGCATTAGGAAAGTCGTTAAAAAAAAACAAAATAACATAGAGAACGCGGGAACTCATAGAGACATGGTGATATTTAGACACACGGCGGGGACATACAGAGCTAACCTTTTGAGCTGAACATCGTACATGGAGTCCTCGTGAAGATTTTCTGTAAGATTTAAACTTAAATAAAATGGCAACTGATGAAGAGCATCATCCAGCCCCGAAAGCTCTGGCCATAACTCTATTTTTCCAAAACTGGTGCTGTTGGTCTTGTTATTCTAATTTCACATTTTAAGATTTTTAAACTTTGGAAAAGTGTTCCACTGAGAAGGCTGAGATAAGTTGGACTTTTTGAATGGCTCATGGTAAGGATAATTTTTTTTTTTGTTAAATTTGAGTACTTGCTGTTTCCATCAGAAGTTGTCAAAGACATACAGTTACTTTAGTACAAACATATTTCCTGTCTTTGGTCAGACAGTCGCAGCAAAAAAAAAAAAAAAGTAACCTCGGAATCGCTCATCTCTGGTGAAGCGTCGGGTTTGCGGCGGGGCTCCTGTTTATTTTTGTACTTGCCGGGGTTCGAATCTCTCATGGTCTCTTCCACTGGGCCCGGGGGGCCGTTTTGGACCGAGGAGGGGGATGAGGTTCCCCATCGAAGTTAACGTTTGTTCTGATTCCATTTCCCCCAAGAGGTTACTTCGAATGATACGATAAGACCTCGTTCTTGGTTGCGGGAACGGCACGTGTAAAATAAATTCCTGTAAATAAATATCTTTTCACACTACGTAATCCCATCAACCAACTTAGAAATAAAGAAAAGATCAATTTGACTGTTGGGGCGTAGATGCAAACCGCATGCACCTTTCCGCTAAATAGCAAAGAATGGGTAATTTACTGAGTGACTGATTTATCAGCTGAAGACAATGGGAAACTACGACCAGAATGTTGCCCCAGCCAGCATTCCTCGTTCATTGGTCGCTCTAAACACAAGTTGTTGCCGCTATATATTGTGTGTAACAGGAGAGCGGTTGGCTTGTAAAGAAGACGCTTTGAGCTAAGCGCTTGAGCTGGGTCTCCACCGAGGTTTAACGCCATGTAGTACGTACCGACAATCTACACACCTCCGACAAAACACTACCCCCTTACTAACCACTCAAAAGCTGCTGAACCCCACTGCTGTTGCTCTCGCCGCACAACACCACCCACCACCACCACCACCACCATCACCCCCCGACCACCACCACCCAACTACTACTATCTATTACTCTCACTCACTAACTACAACTAACTCACTACCGCTCTATCTACGCTACAAACTACCACTACAACAACAACTCCTACTGCTAACTACTACTCGCTGCTGCTGCTTGCTGCTATCACTCAACCTACTACTAGACTTACTACGATTACTATCACCGACCATCCACCATTCCCTCACTTTCTACTCGTACTATTACGACTACCTAGGACTAGACTACTAACTACTACGACTCAGTGCTGTCCTCCTAGCTTACACTATTTACAATGTGTTTTGTCATTTTTTTTGTAACCAGTGCGTTGTTAAAATTCGCTTGGGTGTCCATGTGCACCTTCTTCTGAGATTCATCTTAAACCAAAAAAACCAACAAAAACCATTCGCCTCTACTACCACACGTTACCGCACCATAGATTCTTGTCAATGTTTGAACTAAATGGCGATGTTTGTTTTTCTTTACTTTACTATTACAATTTTCTTGCGTTTTATATGTTGATAGAATGGCTGGATGGAATGCTCTTTGCTTTTCTTTTATACAGCATATATTGAAACTGAGAATGAAAACCACAGAACTAGTCATCGTATCAAACTGATTATTCTTTTTCCTCCTTCCAAAACTGCCAAACACGCTCCAGATTGGGTGACACTTTCTACTCTGACGCCCCGGTTGGAAAACTCACAATATTTTTGCCAGGATTTTGAATTTGTAACGTTTTTTTTAAACCTTTTCCTTCTTTCATTTCATTAAAGTTAGTTTTACGTACCCTTTGCAAGATGTCCTACTCTCTAAAACCTCTACTTGATGCCATCTTTCCAGCTGCAGCATCGTGGTCTGTCGCCCCTGTAGTTTCAATCCATTTCATCATCTCTTGCTCCTCCCTGGCC
>JADBJO010034213.1:10000-13723 GCA_016801955.1 Conus betulinus
AGCAGGCCGAGAGAATTCCTACTCAGCTGTGATGCATCAACATTTCTAAAGGGAAACATCTTCTTCCCTCAACAATACCGGCAGATTACTGAGGCGAGGTGGGGTGGGGTGTACAGAGACAAGAGGTTGGTGTGGGGGAATGCTGGAGATGTCATTTGAATTACAGGGGAGGGAGGGAAAGCAGGTTGCTCAGCATCACGTTTTGAGGAAAAACAACTACCTTAGGCCCACGGGAGGGAGAGGAGGATAGGTGGAGTAGGGGTCAAAAAAGGGAGGGGGAGGAGTAGGAGAGTAAGGTTTGAACAGAAGTTTGAATGAAGAACCGTTTTTCATTCAAACGATTCTGTCTTCTTTCTGGAAACACAGAATGTGGGATATCTCAGTACGACATGCTTATGAAATAATGGTAATTTACAAGCTGGGTTTTTGTTTTCAAATTAATTTTTCGTTATAGGGATCTCTGAAACTGTGCGTGTGATATCAACATGAGTAGTAATGAATATGCTTTCCTTTACATAATAAATTTTGGGGTGCATTGAAGTACAGTTTTTTTTTTTTTCTGCTTGACTGAAATTACATCCAAAAAATAAAACATTGATAACAACTCCGCACCTGTTACAAGTATGTCCAAAACCTATGATTGATTCCACACCCTTTTTGCACATACGTAAAAAGACATCCACATGTGTGAGAGAGGGATCGTTGAGATGTAGGATGAGAAGATGATTATTTTTTGCACGCAAACAAAAGTGGCGTTGTCGATCTTGTTTTGATCAATAAGTAAAAGCGTACTGCGGTGTCCATTAGATGTAGTAGTGTACTGGTATATTCTCTGTCTGAAAATAGGATCTTTCGTTCATACTTCTCGCATTCTCTCTCTCAATCTATTTCGTTGATCCGTCTGTATCTGATCAACTACAATGACACTGACCTGGCTTTAAACAAATTACCCTTACTTGATCTTAAGTTCACATCAGTTTCTTATCACCCATATTCCTCACCCTCCTCATATATCCTGATCCGCAGGAAACCTCCAAACTCCAGGATTTTTTATTTTTTCCACTCCCCATTAATTCGATCTCGCCTTCCCTTAAGCGGTTATTCGAATTATTACATAAACAAAGCATTTGTTGGATCGGTTTGATTTTTTTTTTGTTCTTTCTAGACTGAAAAAAGAGAATTAGATAGAATAGAGGACAATCAGTAAGGAAGTTCGTCTTGAGTACGACTAAAATTAGGCATATTAGAACAAACAATGCTCTCTATTATTGTTATCATCATAATGGCAACAATGACAATAGGGCAAAACAAACATTTGACCCATTCCAGTAAATTTCAGTTCTAGTTTGATTAAAGCAAGCACTGATTGACCACACACGGAATGCAGAAAGATGGGCAAATCGATGAAAATGGTTTCTCTAATGAACTGAATAAAATAAAATGGTTGGTGCTGGGTTCCTAATTGGGCTTGACACACATTGATTGATTACGCACACACTACCATTACTGATCAGTCTTTCACCATTGGCGAGATATGCAGAGCTGTTTTAAAATTACGGCCACATGGCCTCTGAGGAGATGTGTGATTTTTAGAGAATCTTTGAACTTTCCCACCACTAATGATTTTAAGATTGCTTTATTTTAAAGTTTAGTAACTATTGTCATTAGGTCTGAGTTCATACATAATTTGAAATTGGATCAACGTGTACATGTGTTGAAAAGATGTTATTATTCCCTTATTTTAGGGAGATATTTAGTCCTTTTTTATAGACTTTTTTTTGGAGAGAAAAAAGAAAATATTTGAAAACAAGGTCTATTGTAACAGGAAATGAGAGAGAGGGAGGGAGGGAGGGAATGAGACGGAGAGGTGAGAGGAGGAAGGGGAAAGAGGGAAAGATAGCAGTACATGGTCATCATTCAGTAGATGTGTTTTATTAATGATAATGATAATATCAACAACACAAAAATAAGAAGAAAGAAGAAAATTACAATAATAAATGATGTGATAATAAAATAATGATGATGATGATGGATGATGATGATGATGATGAGGAGTTATGAGTAGTAGTATAGTAGTAGAGTAGTAGTAGTTTTGTAGTACCTAGTAGTAGTAGTAGTAATAGTAATAGTTAGTATAGTAATTAGTATTAAAGAAACGAATCTGCCCAGATAAGCAGGTACCAAACAAATCAAAGATAAATACGACGCGTTTCTCGTTTTTTTTTTCGATTCGCCGGTCGAAGCCGATTTCGCGTTTCGACCTCGTAAGTCTTCTTCAGGGAAGAGAAACAACAATCAGGACAATTGAAAACCAAAGCGCGAGCAGTCCATTTATCTTCTCGGAATTTCGGCCGGCGCAAGATGGGCGTTTTGAGTGTGGTTGTGTGTGTGTGGGTGTGTGTGTGTGTGTGTGTGTGGTGTTGGGTGGTGTGTGGTGTTTGGTGTTGGGTGTGTGGTGTGTGAGGGTGTGTGTGTTGTGTTGTGTGATGGTTATATATTGTTTCTAAAACTAAATGCACGGTAGTATCACGACAATAGAAAGAAATAAAACCCCAACTTCACAGAACAGGAGTTTACAATGATATCATACTGCCCATTTTCAAGGCATCGTGAACGGGGATAAGATCAAACGCGCAATCCGATATAAAACGCGAAGTGTTTCCGTAGTATTTATATCCGTGACTTTATGAAACCTGTACCACGTCAGAACTGGCAGCGCCCACATCATCTTGCAAATAGAAATCTGTGAATTTTCCGGTACAATTGAGATATACTAACAGGTCATTTAATTCTCGTTCAGAACCAAACGATGGACAGATGGGAAACCTCCTCTTTCGAAAAGATCACAGTTTTAGAAAAGCCCTCCAAGCCCTCCATTCTAAGTAAATTCTTATTTGTTAATAAACTACAATGTATTGTGAGATCATTCTATTCTTAACGCCGCCGCTTTGATTCCGTTAAAATTGCAAAAGTTAACAGTCTGACCGACTCAAGTTTTACGCAATCTGACCAATACTGACCAAGATTTAAAGCTGTTCTTTCTGAGTATTCCTCTGTGGTTAAAATAAACATGCAAATGATAACTAACCGAGCAAAAGACCGTCATAAGGGTGCGCCCATGTCAGTATTAGCACATCTGAGCCATAACTCAAAACTAAAGAAATACTGAGAGAGAAGAATGTCATCACACGTCATCCAGGGCGTACTTTACACACAACACACACACACACAACACACACACACACACCCAACACCCACACACCACACACACACACACGACGACACACACACACACCACACACACCACACACACAAAAACACGCGCACGCACTCACACACACACCACACTCACGATACACTCACACACACGACACACAACACACACCATCACACACACACACTACACACACACACACACACACGCACAACACACCGATCGTGGCGCGCGCGCCGCACACGTACACACACACACACACACACACACGACACACACACACACACACACACACACACAACACACACAGACACACACCATACCTACATACTACATTAACAGCACGCGCACGCACGCACGCACGCACGCACACACCCACAACACACCAGCACACATCACACACCAGGCACACACACACACACACACACCATACAACAACACACGCAAGTAATGCATACAACACATTCACACACAAGCACTGCCCGCACGTCCACAACGCACGCACGCAC
>JADBJO010034214.1:5000-13722 GCA_016801955.1 Conus betulinus
TGAATATGGAAGCAAAAAAAAAAAAAAAAAAAAAAAAAAAAAAATGCAACCGGCTTCAAAGGAAATGTGATGTTCCCAAGGGACTGTCCCTGTGGACATGTGTCTTTTACATTACATTCTTTTCGCCCCTACTCGCTCATCCTCCACCCTGCCCTTTTCACCCCCCCCCATTCTCTCTCTCCCTCTCTCTCTCATTCTCTCTCTCTCTCTCTCCTCTCTCTCTCTCTCTCTCTCTCTCTCTCTCTCTCTCTCTCTCTCTCTCTCCCTTAGTTCCGTTTTCTTCCTTTCTTCCTTTCTTTCTTTGTGTTGTTGTTGTTGTTGTTGTTGTTGTTGTTGTTTTGTTGTTGTTGTTGTTGTTGTGAAGTTTCATTGAGTGGAGTCCCGATGTCTTAGACTTCTTTTGATCTGTTGTTCAGAAGCTAAGGACACTGAAATTCTTTTTTTTTTTCTGCTGTTAAGAAATTAATCTCTCTCTCTCCTCTCTCTCTCATCTCGCTCGCTCGCTCGTTCGTTTGCACGCCACCCCCCCCCCCCACCCACACACACACACTCACTCTCTCTCTCTTTCACCCCCCCCCCCCCACACACACATACACACACACGCACGCACACACACACACACACACACACACACACACACCACACGCTCACACTCTCTCTCTCTTTTCTCTCTTTGTCTAGTCTCATTCTGTCTCTTTCGTCTGCTTCTGTCTCTGCCTCTGTCTCCTCTGTCTCTTCTCCTCTCTCTCTCTCTCTCTTCTCTCTCCTCTCTCTCTCTCTCTCAACAAATCTCCCCTTCTTACTTACACCCTCCGTCAATCTTTCACTCCCCAAAGAAGGATGACTGACATCCGGACAGCCAATTTTCAGACGAATGAGCTGTTCAGACTGGCGCTGGGAGATGCAGAGAATGCGGGCAATGTAAACACGACTTCCCCCGCTCATGGAACTATCTTCATCTCTTACATAGTTGGAGAATAAAAAATTGAAGAGAGAGAGAGAGAGAGAGAGAGAGAGAGAGAGAGAGAGAGAGAGAGAGAGAGAGAAGCTTTTCCACATTAAATCTCATCACCAATCCTCCGCCATCCGTTGTCGTCTGTCATAGTTGCCCCCCCCCCCTCTCCTCCTCCTCCTCCTCTCCTCCTCCTCCTCCTCCTCCTCCGTCGTTCCTTCTCCGCTCTCTTCCCCTCGTCTTTTTCGTTTTGTGTCGTTCGCAGCCCTCTCGAGTTTCGTTCTTAATGGCTTCCAGCGACAGTTGCTGAGAGAATAAATCAAATGTGTTTGTTGTCCGATGGGAAAACAACAAAAAAATGAGGCAGAGACAACCACCTAGAACAAAGCGAAGACAAAAAACCAACTACACACACATACACACACACACACACACACACACACACACACACACACACACACACACACACACGTGCACTCGCGCATGCGCGCGCGCGCGCGCACACACACACACACACACACACACACAACACACACACACACACACACGCACACACACACACACACACTCACGCACACACACACACACACACCACACACACACATACACACACACACACGTGCGCTTTGCACCATACTTTATTCGTTTATATTGTGTTATATTGTAATGTACTGTTTTCTATTACACTGTATTGTGTTGCACTTTATTATCATTTTTTTTTTTGTTATAATGTATTGCATTATGGTGTATTGCATTGTGGTACACTGCACTGTATCGCTTTATATCATCTTATGTCAAACTGCATTGTGTGGAACTCTAACACATGTATATTGTATTACGTTGTAAGGGACGGAATAGCTCAGTTGGTAGAGCGCCGGACTCGTAATCCAAGGGTTGCGGGTTCAAATCTTCGCCGGCCGTTTCGGTACAGGTGGATTTTGCCCTCGGAGTTAACATTGATTCTGACTCCATTTCCCATACAGTCCTTCGAATGAGCCTATAAACCGAGGTTCCGTGTGTGAACGACGCATAACATCTTGCACACACGTAAAATCCCATCACCAACTTTTGGAAGAGAAGGCCAGTTTGGCCGTTGGTATGAATGACACGTTACACATAGCATGCAGTATGACTGCCTTAATGGTGGGATGAAAACGGTCATACACACAAACTCCACTTCCTTTGTTAGGGTAAATGGGATTAATACTTGCCTGTCCATATAGGGATTGTCCGCAGGAGTATCAGCCTGTGTAGGCGGAAGAAGTATTACGTTGTATTATATTGTATAGGCTTGCATTGCATTGCACTGCAATGCTGTGCCTTTTATTGCAATGTATTGCGATGTATTCTGTATAGCACTTCAGTGTATTGTATTCTATTCCACTGCAATTGCACACCTGAGCAACGTATTCTATTACACAGCCTTGTACTTTCTTATATTGCAGTATATGATGACACAGTAATTGATTGTAAGAAATCATTCCGCACTGCACAGATGCGCATAGTATTTCGAGTGTCTTTCCAAGAACCAAATCATTCTCACTGACAAATTCCAACAGGCGTACTCTCCAATCGTTCGCGATCTCAACACACTATGGGTCGCAGAACTTCTTCTGGTCTATTTGTAAAGTGATGCAGTATCACATTCATCCAACAAGTGTGCTTCAAAACGGCTGGCGCAGTGCACACACAGAGGTGCAATTGGAGAGCGGTTCCATACATGACTTTAATAGTCGCCGGGCCTGCTGTGTTGTCTTCCACACTTTTCAACATCTTCCTGAAATATATCATGACTGATAGAATGAAGATGCCAAGTCAGCAGTCGGGCTTGGCATCACCAACCTTCGCTTGCATATCGATGGCCTGGCAGTCAGTGAAAAAGAATTCTCCAAGATCGTTACAACCTGGGTGAAACATTCGCTTGTAAGGGCATGAACTTCAGCGGCTAAAAGACCCCCATTTTTTTTAATCACCAAAAGTGGTAGTAATCCTGTCTTAATTTTTTTTTTCAATATTTTGACCTTTATTAGTATTCCTATCAGTAATATAATCATCATCACTACCTTGGCTCACACATTATCTCCCTTCTAACAGCCTCGTTTTCATTCAACGCCTACCTTGCGCCGAAGAGATCGAAGCTAAGTGACAAACTTGTTCATTTTCATTGTCCTATTTTTTTTTTTTTTGTCTTGCCCGAAGAAGACCTAAGAGGTCGAAACGCGTCGTGTTTTGTCTTGTGACTCGTTTGTCCACGCTTTCTCATGGCGGTTCGCTAAACATTTATTTAAGATTTGTTTAAAAGACCCCGAGGCAACGTCCAGCCGGCCCACACCCCCAACAATCCACACTGGATGCACTTGTCCATGAACAGAAACTAGGACTTGCTTTAACAGTTCATTTACCTGGGATCCATGATTACCGATGAAGTGTCCAAGCTGAAATCCTCTCAAGGGCAGGAGAAGCTTCCCCATGCTCTGGTACATTCCATCTTCCTGTATGTTTGTGTGTTGCTTTCTGTATGCTTTGTGTTGCTTCCTGTGCTTTGTGTCGTGACAGGAGCCCTCACAACGAATCTGGAAAAGAAAAACCGAAGCCATGGGAAATCGATCTTATCCGCAGAATACTTACCATTACTTAACACAGAGTCACCTCAGCAATGAACAAGTGCTTCAAACCATCAAGCAGAACATCGGACCGTATGAAGATCTACTGAAGCCAGCTGAAGAACTGAAAAACTACCTCCGTATGGCCTTGCTGAAGCAATCGTCCAGGCAATCCTCTTGAGGGAGGGAGAGACAGAGGGGAGGACAGAAGGAACAGAGGGCTGATAACATTGCAGAAAAGGGACAGGGTTCCCAAACATTGGCAGGGACCTAGCTATTATTATTATTCTTACTATTACTGTTATTACTATCATGAATACTTATATAGCGCCTATCCTGGGCTAGAGACCAAGCTCTAAGCGCTTTACAATCCACACCCGTTTTACACAACGGGCTGCCTACCTGGGTAGTGCCGACTGAAGAGCTGCCAGCTGGCGCTTCATTCAGTCGTTTCCCGTGTCATCCAGTCAGTATGTTCTCTCTCAGTTTTTCCTTACTTCCTTCATTCTTTCCATCTCTCACGCAGGGTGCACGCTATGTGTAACGTTGTCATCCATACCAACGGCCAAACTGGGCCTTCTCTTCCGAAAATTGGTGATAGGATTTTACATGTTTGCAAGATGTTGTGCGTGCGTTCACACACGGAACCTCGGTTTATAGTCTCATTCGAAGGACTGGCTGTGGTGCACGTCCGTCAGAAGTGGAGAAACCTGGTGAACTGTTCTTCAGAGTGGGGTGCCTCGTTGACTCGCCATGAAGTGAAGGGAAGGGAGATGAAGATGAAGTATAATACACTTGATTCTGTAACACGCTGTACCCCGCATCGCACTATGTTTGTACTATGTTGCATAAATTGAGTTGTATTGCTACATGTTGCGTTGCAATATATTGTATAGCATCACGTCACGTGGTGTTGTGTTGCGGTGTACTGTTTTGTACTGAAGGGAATGGTATGGTAATACATTGTATTGTTTTACTCTATAATGTGTTGCGATGAATGGATGTGATGTAAGAATGCAAGGTATTCCATTGCACCTTGGAGTCTTCCATCCCCACCCCCTCCTCGCTCCTTTCCCCCTCGTTCTTCTCCTCCTCTCTCTTTCTCGCCCCACTCGGTTCCACCACCCCCATCCCTTACCCAGCTTTGTTTTTTTTCTCCTCTCTCTCTCTCTCTCTCTCTCTCTCTCTCCTCTCTCTCGCTCTCTCTCTCTCTCTCTTTACGTCACAGGCTATGTTCTGTCTGCGAGAAGCTGATTCCCTTCTACAATGAAAACAAATGTCATCACAACAGGGAAGCTTTTCTGGTGTGGCAGTCTCTCTCTCCTCTCTCTCTCTCTCTCTCTCTCTCTCTCTCTCTCTCTCTCTCTCTCTGTCGTCACAGGCTAAGTTCTGTCTGCGAGGAAGCTGATGCCTTCCTGCAATGAAAACAAAAAGTCACCACAACAGTAAAGTATTTCTGGAATGACAGTGCGTCTCTCTCTCTCTCTCGTCTCTCTTTTTTTTTTTTTTTTTTAAAGAAATATATTTTTAAAACGTGAGTTTTCCCCCCATCCTCACACAATACATGCATGTAAAACAACGCGCTTTCGGTTCTAGCTAACCGTGTGAGTGTGTGTGTGTGTGTGTGTGTGTGTGTGTGTGTGTGTGTGTGTGGTGTGTGTGTGTGTGTGTGTGTGTGCGCGCGCGTGTGTATGTGCGTGCGTGCGTGCGTGCGTGCGTGCGTGCGTGCGCGCGCGCGCGCGCGCTCGCGCGCGCGCGTCCTGTGTGTGTGTGTGTGTGTTGTGTGTGTGTGTGTGTGTGTGTGTGTGTGTCTGAACCTGTGTGTTAACCTGTGTGTCTGCGTGCGTTTTGTTCTTGCTGTTTTTTTTAAGGTGAGGGTGGGCTAGAGGGGATGTATTGGGGGTAGGGTTTCTGTTTTTTTTCCTTGTCCAGAGAGAGAGAGAGAGAGAGAGAGACGAGAGAGAGAGAGGAGAGAGAGAGAGAGAGAGAGAGAGAGAGAGAGAGAGCAAACACTATGGATTACTCTTCCCTCCACCCTACCATTCCGCATCCCCCCCTCCTCCACCTTCTTCCTCCCCATACCTTTCTCCCCAACCCCCTTCACACACACACACACACACACCACACACACACACACAACACACACACACAACACCTACACACGCACACTCGCGCGCGCGCAACACACACACACACACACACACACACACACACCACACACACACACACACACACACACACACACACACACACACACACACCACACACAGAGCACACACACACACGAACACACACACACCACACACACACACACACACACACACCCACACACACACACACACACACACACAATCTCTCTCACTCTCTCTCTCTCTCTCTCACACACACACACCACACACACACACACCACACACACACCCACACACACACACACCACACACACACACACAGAGCCAGAGGCGAATAGCTAGTAAGAAATGAACGAGGAGCTAACAGAGCCATCACTATTCTATTTACACTCCCCCCCCCCCACACCCACACACCTCACCCCCACCACCCACCCCCCACACCCTCACCCCCCCCCCCACCTACCTACCCTTTCCCCCGCCCTAGTCTCTTTTCCTCTGTCTCCCCCACCTTCACTGTAGTCTCCAACCACCTTTCTTCCTTATCCTGTTTTCTATGCCGCGTCTAATGACGCAATGGACCGATGCTTTATCGTGGCATGGGGAAAGACTAGAAGAGGAAGGCAGGAAGGGGGTGGGGGAGGTGAGGGTTGAGAAGGGTCACGTGATGATGAGGATGATAATGAGAAAGGGAAGAACGATGGGAGGGGTATGGAGAGGAGGGGGGGGGGGGGGGGGGGGAAAAGGGAGCTGGAAGGGGGAGAGGGAAGGGGTCAGGGTCTCGTTTCCTGTCTTCGTGTGAGGACGGCAAAGAAGACGGAACGGCTCCAGTCGTGGTTCGTTACTCTCCAAGGAGAACTTTATTTCCTTCTTTCTTCTCTGCTGTTTGTTTTTTTCTTTCTTTCTCTCTCTCTCTCTCCTTCTCCTCTCTCTCTCTCTCTCTCTCTCTCTCTCTCTCTCTCTCTCTCTCTCTCTCTCTCTCTCTGTATGCTGCTTTCTTTCTTTCTTTTTTCGCTCCTTCCTTCAACTTTTCTTTCTTTCTTTTCTTCTCTGTTTCTTCTTTCTGGTATTTTTCGTTCATCCGTGCACGGAAGAGCAAGCGAGCTCATGCGCGCCTCTCTCTTTCTCTCTTTCGTGTGTGTGTGTGTGTGTGTGTGTGTGTGTGTGTGTGTGTGTGTGTGTGTGTGTGTGTGTGTGGTGTGTGTGGCACATACACACACACACACACACACACACACACACACACCACACACCAACACACACACACACACACACGAACAGAGAGAGAGAGAGAGAGACAGAGAGACGAGAGAGAGAGAGAGAGAGAGAGACAGACAGACAGACAGACAGACAGACAGACAGAAGTAAACATTCGAATATCAGCTCAACGGTTTTTTTGTGTGTGTGTTTTTTTTTCCCGCAGTAAGAATATTAGTTGTTCAGCGACCATATTATCATGAACTGTTTTTGTTGTTTCTTTGTTTTTCATAGTACAATTTTTTTTTGGTAGTTGATATCTGACCTATTCAGGATGTGACGTTTTTCTTTCCTTCTTCTTTTTTTTCTTTTTCTTTCCTTTTTTTCCCCTCCTTCCCAATATGAATTCGACAGCTATAAGTAGGCTAGGTGCAATCAACTGGGTTATAATGATATTAGCTAAACCTCTCGTAAAAAGTAAAAAAAAAAAAAACCCACCCAAACAAACAACAACTAAACTTCCGGTACTTTTTTTTTGTATGTCCCAAAATGGGCAGTATACTAACTTCTTTACACCAGCAGTCAAGTTATCGCTGTTTGGACGTTGGTGTCAAGTCGTTGTGTTTATCGTCAAGGGGGGCAGAAAAGCTCCTTGCCGGACTCGTAATCTTGGTGATCCCAGGATGCGGGTTCGAATCTCCGCCGGGCCGCTTTGGTACAGGAGGATTCTTCCCTCAGAGTTAACATTGGTTCTGACTCCATTTCCCATACAGTCCTTCGAATGAGACAATAAACTGAGGTTCCGTGTGTGTGAACACATGCACACCATCTTTCACGCACGTAAAATCCCATGACCAACTTTTGGACGCGAAGGCCAGTTTTGGCCTTTGGTATGGGATGACACGTTACACATAGCATGCACCTTCCCCGAAGTTGGAGTATGGCTGCCTTAATGACGGGATGAAAAACGGTCATACACACAAAAAACCTCACTCTCTTTGTTGGGTAGATGGATTAATCCTTATCCGTCTATACAGGGAGTGTCCTCAGGAGTATCAGCCATCTTACGCAGAAAAAAGAACGTGCAGAAAAGGATATGAGAAGGTTGAAGGCTGCTGGTGTTTCAGCTATAAATCTCGATCTCAAATCAGTTTACCTGAAGACGGAGAATGGCTGCCTATTGGAGCGAGTTGATGAGAGAAAAAAAAAAGTGCATACTTCACAATCCTCTCAACTGATGAAACGATTCCAGTAATAAGGTCTTTGCTTGTGACGAGGATACATTTACAATTATGTTATGAAGACCCTCATTTAATCAGGAAACACCAGCATCAATAACAGCAGCAACAACGACAGCAGCAGCAACAACAACGGCAACAGCAGCGCAACAGCAGCGACAACAACAACTGCAGACGCAACAACAGCAGCAGCGGCAACAACAACACAATGTCAACAGCACCGACAATAGTGACAACACCGACAACATCAACAACGGTTGTAAATTTAGGAAAGTAATTGTAATCTCGAGGATCAGATCTAGTTTGTATTATCGTGTTTAACCTTAAGACAACATCTGTTTTCCCCCGCGAAAGTGGCGAGTCACTCACGGATAAAGCCGATGATGATCACTTTGTTCCCCCAGGGAAAACGGCGAACAACGCTCGTCGCGTGTGGATATTTAGGAAGAGACAGAGAAAACCATCAGTATACGCCTACCACTTATTCGCCTAAATGAAAAAAAACAAACCAGTTGTGATCCAGGTGATGCTTAATGCCCTGGCAATTGTCCCCGTTTTCCGAATATTAAGACCTTTCTTATCTCTTTTTCCCCGTAGGAATTCAAG
>JADBJO010034215.1:0-13722 GCA_016801955.1 Conus betulinus
ACCAAGGCTTGTGTGGGCCGCATGGCACACACAGCACAGACACACACCACACACACATACTCTAGCGACACATGTACACACAGGGATGATACACGGCGCACAGCAGGGAAGATGGAGAAATTCAAGAAGAATGGATGGTAAATGGGAGGGGTTCCGGCACTTGGAATGCCGGGCGTGGGGACAAGTGGGGCCGAGTGGAGAGGAGAGAGGGCGTGGCCAAGCAATCATTGATTTGGGCGATAGCGGAAAAATCTATCGTCGTTGGATTCATGGCCTATGGCCCCTGGACTACGGCCAAAAGGCACGCGGAAAATTCTCTGCATCCTTCATAACTGTGAAACAGCGCCGACCCCCACCCGTGGCCCTCCTTCCGCCCCCAAACCACAAGCGGGGGTTGAGGGATTGGCGGGGGGGGGGGGGGGGTAGCTGTGGTTAGTAGAGAAAGAGGAACCTGTTTTCAGGTATTCAGTTTGAGGGGTTTCCTGCTCATTGTGTGCAGGGCTGAACAGGGGGGGACGGCGCGGGAAGCAGAAGGAAAGTGCAAAGGTATAGGTGGGCCGGAAAACGGGTGCGCGGGACGGGGGCAGCGGGGTGGGAACCGCGGGAAGACAAGAAGCAGAGGGGAGGGGCGGCTGGAGGGGAAAGGCGGAAAGGAAGGCGGACCGAGGGGGGAGGCAACGGGGCGACCCAGTTGGAGCCCTTCGTCCAGCTGCCTGCCCAGCGGCCAGACCTGTTGGGGCAGGCACCAGGGCCCCAACAAGCCCGCCTGACGAAGCAGCCTGAAAGGACCCGGGGGAGCCAGGCTGGAGGAAGTAGGCAGGGGGCACAGGGAGGGGAGAGGGGGGAGTGTGCGGGGTATCAGGAAAATGGATGAAGGAGAGAGTGTGAATTTACGGGCAGTGGAAGCGGCACGGGCCGGCGGGGGAACGAGCGGGAACGCGGGGTAGAAGGGTGTGGTTGGGAGGGACGGGGGGGCGCATAGGCAGCGGGACCACCAGAGTTGTTGAGGGCCCGAGAGAGGGGGGGCTGTCACGAAGCGGGGATGGGAGTGTGTGCTTTAAATGACTTTGCTCGGAGCGGGGATATTCAGGGGGCAAGCGGGGACAGGGCAAAGGAATGGGGGAGCAAAACTGGGGGTCTGGCCATATAAAAGATTTCCAAAAGCAGGAAGCAACACATCTTGAGCCTTGTAAGAGTTAACATCACTGTCGGGTGTATGGACATTTACAGTCAAATTACCACACTGCAGAGTTGACATAGTTGAGAGGGCGGCGGGCAAATAGGAAGGTGCCTGGGGGAGGGAGGGCAGGGAGATAGGGAGGGGCTGGGATCAAGGAAACACACCACCTAGCCTCTGATGCCGGCAGGGCGCTCAGCCAAATGCAGTGGAAAATAAAACACGGGTGACCAACCAGGGACCTTGCCAAACAGTCACCCATACTAGGACCAAGTGATGTGCATGCGGCGGGGCAAGGGGCGGGAGGGGGGTGGGTGGCGGAAGGAAGACCAAGAGGTCAAACGAGCATGTGGTGGCGGTCACGGGGGTGGGCGCGGTCAGGCAGGGAACCTCGAGCGGGTTAAGTGCCCCCGGGAGGCCCTCAGGTGAAAACTCCTGGTGTTATGGGGGGAGGGCGAGGCGACAGGAAGGACTGAAGGGAGAGGAGGCTGGGGCCCAGCCCAGGAAGATGCCTACCGGGCCACATCTGGAGCGCGGAGAGAAGAACCCGGCGTCGGGCCATGAGCTTTGCGCCACTGCAAGTAGGTGTTGGGAAGATTGTGTGGGGTGAGTTGGGGGCTCACTCTGTATTTTGCTTGCTATGAATGGCTGAATTCACAGACGATAGGGGCAGTCGGGGCTCGCCACATCCAGCTTAGACCAGGCCGCACACAACCAGAGGTGAAACGGGGATAGCATCTGAGGCCAGAGCATACGAGCCGGAACCAGGCGGGCAACTGGGGACCGTCTGAACGCCAACGGGGGAGAAAGGGGGGCGGCTGGCGGGGGCAGCGGCCTATCCTGTTCATTGCGATCAGCCAGCGGCGCAGCGGACGGCCGGCAACCAACACACCCATACTGCGCGGTCTGAGCACTCAGAGTCACAGGCCCCCATGTCAGCAGCTCCCACAGGTAGAGATCAAGTTGCAGGTCATGGGTGACCTACCAGACACGTTCCTGGGGGGCTCGGCCGCAATGAGGGGGTCCGGTGATATACAGTATGGGCAGAACACTACTAGGGTACCGCAGACCGACAGCGGCGCTTCAAACAGGCGAGTCAGCCCTTCTTCCAAAGGGAGACACGGCCACTCCCTCCAACAATAGGCTCGAGGAACTTCCAAGACGACGACTGTAACAGACGCACAAAGCACGCGTACTGAAGAACTATAAACACCTTAGGTTTCAGACAGGGCTTAAAAAGTCTGGAAAAGTCTGGAACATTTAAGCCATTTTCCAGGCCCTGGGAAAAAGTCTGGAAATTGGGCTGTGGGCCTGGGAATAGAAGGAAATTGAAGATCAGCTATATTGGCTTGATACGATGCGGGATGACTGGTAATTTTCAGCTCATTCGCGTGTATAATGCAAATTAAAAATTTTCCGTGCCCTCAATGTGATATTCGGCTCTTGTGCCTTGTGTTCTAACACACACTTTAAGACATGCATATGAACAAAGTCTTGAAAAGTGGTGTCTATTGAAACGCAGGTCTGGGCCGGGAAAAAGTCTGGAAAAGTGTGGAATTTCGAGTGGCATTTCCGGTATGAACCCTGAGCTATGGCACCATCAGGACTTGGGGCAATGACAGGAGAGAGACTTTGAGACTTTTTTAATTCTGTAGTTCATGAAGAACAGGTGACTGGGAAGTTCCTTCAAGAGGTTCAGACTACTATGACGGGGCTCCCCCACTAAACACATCCTTGCATAATAGATATTACTGTCGCAAGTCGTTAGCAATTCTGATGTCGAAGTGTTGGTCAGGAAAGTTTAGCAATGTTCCTGCAGAGAAGCATCCAGTTTGTGGATGAAACTCAGCTGTTTTGTTGGCAAGCGGATCTCAGCAAATCTGTGTGGACGCGAGCTAAGGGTAGAAAATCCCCAAGATGTGGCTAGTAAAGAATCAAATTTGCAACCTGCCATTTCATGAAGTGTTGTTGCCAGCAATGAAAAATATGAATTCAGAGATCCCAGTACCAAAAAGAAAAAAAAAACAACAACAAAAACGGGCATAATACACACGAAAAAGCGCGCAGGTACAGGTCACAAACAATGACAATGTCAGATGTTAGAAAGTTTTTCTTTATATCGTTTCACTTTACAAGCACAGTTCAACAGTTGTTCTGACAGTGTGTGCTAGAACAGTCGGATCACGTGTTAAAAATCTAATACTGATAGGTGTCATGGATTAAATCTGCAGAGTTCCTTTAGCCCTTTGTTTATGTAACCTCGGAGCCAAAGATTCTTGATTCATGCATCCTGTGTTTAGTTTCAAACTTCAGACATAAGAAAGTATCAGACAAGTGTCAAGGTCATGTCTGCAGTCCAAACTGTGTCGCTGTTCAAGTGGTGACATGACCAGGCTGTCGTCCTGCATTGCAGACCCTGGTCTGTGGTTTAGCCATGATGGTGAGAAAAGATGAATTAGGCGGCAACAAGTCACAGGTAGAACGCCACGGTTAACTGGGGAGGGTGGAGGCCTAGTCAATAGACCTTGAATTTGTGGAGATGGTGATTTGGGGCTCGTTGTAAATGCACAGACTTACACAAAGGAACGACCACAATTCATAAATCAGTTGAAGTTGTATAGTCTACAGGTGCAATTTCAAACAGTGGTCGATGGAAGCTGGTGTTAACATGTGTGGGTTGTGGGTGTGGAGGTGACCAATGTCCGGAAATAGGGCGCGAATTCGGACAAATAAAAGTGCTGAAAAGCCGTGGAGACGCACCGGAGAGGCATGGACGGGTGCAGCACGGGTCCAGGGGAAAATGATGTGGGCACCAAAGGTAAAGGGGCCGAAGCTCTGAAGGCATTTGGGCCGGACACCAAAAGGAGAAGGAAAAGCAGGGTGGGAGGGAAAAGGTTGACCTGTGCGTTGTTATTAACACGCTATTCAAGCGGGGGGGGGGCAAGTATGCAGGTGTAACGGCAGTAGGAAAGAACGTGGACAGGGAAATTATGGCCATAAAGTTCAGAGTAGCTCCCTTTGAGTGATCTGTGCACCACATTAATAAAAAATTCCAAGTCTGCGATGCAACAGCTTCAACACCCGGGGACAGTAATGAGGGATTGCCGACCTTAACGTGCACATCTCCATTGCAGAAAGGAGAGAGGGAGAGGGTAAGATTTTTTAATCTCTTGCAAATATGCAATTAAGCAGAGCCCTGACTGACTGTTTTTCCCTGGTCGTGGTCCAATCATGAACTGCCAAATACTTGATGAGTGTCCGATTAGGGTCTGAGTTATCTAGCAATGTTGTTGCAGCAGCATTAGGCTAAAACTAGCTCATGCAGTCCAGGCCTGTTTAATGATCTCCACCCTCACTTATTCTGGTCAGTACGCCCCAGATTCTGGGATGAAGCTGGAGAACTGCACTCTCCTGCGCCGCCTGCACGCCATGATCCCCACGCTTCCGCTGTCGTCCTGTCACGCTTCAAATCGCATCCAGACGCCATCCCTCGTCTCCCCTGACGGAGCCACTCAGCATTCCTGGTGGTGGTAGTAATGGATCAACTGCTTATTTGAATCTCTAGTCGTGCAAATTTATTGTATAACGGGCTTTTTCTGCATCTTTTTCGTTCTTTCTTTTGAAATCTTTTACCTACCTCAGAAGGAATAGGTGCGGCAGGTCAGTGGAAATGCGGTTGTCACGGCTGCATGGTAGCAAGTCTTGCAATGGTTAAGAATAAACATATATCATGCTAAATCACTGATGGCTGGGCTGGACGCACAGAAGGGAAAGACCGGCATGTAGATACATACCTAGGTGTGAGAATGAGATAGTAACTCCCTGATTACGCAGCAAGCTGGTGTACTGGGGGGCTCGGTGATCACCCATCTATCTCTCTAGAGGGAAAGGTTTTTTGCTATGTGGCGTTACATTTGAATAGCAAAGGTGGAAAGGGTATGGCCAAGACTGGAGAATGAAAGGAAAGGAGGAAGTAAATTGGACGCTTGGCTCGTCTGAAGTCGGGAAGTAGTAATTCTCTGTCGATTCTACCTGATCCTCTGTTAAAATTAAAAAAGCGTTTTAAAGGGATTTAATCATTGTCTTATTAGTGAAAAAAAAAACCACAAGTATTAGGCAGATCACTGGTCGAGAAAAAACAGGGAAGAGTTGGGACTGGTTGGGGGCAGGGCCGGGACAGCCCCACGGGTGCTCGGATTATCAACCACAACATCCCCAACAGAACCGCGGACTATGTGACACCGGGGGGGCAACACCAGAGCAGGGAGGGGTGACCCCCCACACCCCCCCCCCACGCCCACACACACCCCGCCCACAGGACCGCCCTGTGGAAGTGGGCGGAGGTGAGGCTGTTCAGGGGGGGGGATCCAGAAAAGAAAAAGCAGCGTTTGGCGGTGGTTTTTGAGCCCAGGGGCGGCGGTGCATCAGCACAGGAAAGAGGGGGAAAGAAGGACACAGGGGGGCTGGCCGGGAGCGCCAGGGCATGCACGCCAGGGGCAGGGGGGCGTGTTCGCGGACAACGACCGAGGAGGCGGAAACCAGATGGGAGCGGGAAACTAAAGCGAACACACCACCCCTACATGGGGTGGGGGGTATTGTATGGGACGGATGGAGGAACAAAGCACAGAAAAAAAGGGGGGCGGCACACGGGCAGCGAACGCCACCAGGCAACACAGTTACCCAGGGCCAAACGGGAGGCCGCAGGGGGCCACGTGTCGTGAAGGCCGGGGGGAGGGAGGGGAGACAACTGTCAGTATACACACACGGAGTGTCTGTGGGGCGGGGGGAGGGGGGGGGGGAGAGGGGGGGGGGGGGGGAACAAAAGCCCACGACAAGGGAGGGGCCCCACCCCTCGCAGCACGGTGGGGGAGGGGGGGGGAGGGGGGGGCGAGAAACAGGGGGGGGGGGACGGGAAGGCAAGGGGGAGTGTACAGCGGAAGACGGAAACGGGACGCCAGAGCAGCAGCAGCGGCAGCAGAGCAGCACGGGGGGGAGACAACGAACAAAAAAAGGCGCAAGGGGGGGGCCCTGCGACCGGCTAGATGACGGACGCAGAGCCCATGCAGGGGCGCCACCCCGGGGGAGGGCATGGGGGAGCAGACGGAGGCGGCAAGGCAGGAACGGGGCAGGGAGAACAGAGGGGGACGCCAGGGGGGGGGAGGTGCAGCACGCGCAACCGGCGCCAGCAGCGGGGGTGGCCAACAGGGGAGGCCAGCAAGTACGTCAGAACAGGCAGCACGGACACCACAGAAATGCCTCAGTCCACAGTGCAGTGTCCTCTCATTTGTCCACCCATGTTTTACCTGGTGACTTTTTTTTTGTGTGGACGGCATGGGTGGCTGGGCTATAAAGGCAGACATTCCGATCGTACTGGCCAATGCTAGGGTGGGCAGACAAGTCTGAAATGTTTATGGAGCCTAGGAGTGTGGCTCATGGGTTAACCTGTTATTTTTTTGTGTCATACTGTGAGAGGGTAAGTGAAGCGCTCATTCGGTTGTTTAATGTCCTAAAGAGTTGTTCATCTTGGCTTGAAGAGATCTAAGAGGTCCAAGAATTGTCATGTTTTAGTCGTGTAATTTTGGTTTGTCCTTGTTAACTCTGGCAAGTTAATTTTAAAGTCCTTTTAACTTTTGTTTCAGTTTCTGGTCTGCGTCACCCACCTGGGGGAAACGGGGTTTTTTTTTTTTGTTTTTTTTTTTTTAGATAGTTTGTTTGATTTCCTCCTACACACGTGGCATGTACTCAGTGGTTTTTTGCTTTCTTACTCACCAGTAGAAGGGGGGGTTTGTTTGCTGGCAGTTGAAAGAGGCTAGATCTAGCCATAGTGACGGGTATAGAGCATGAGAGGGGCGCCGCTGATTACCTATGATCTGGCGGATATGGAATGCCCTGGGTATCCATTCAAGAGGAGCTGGTTGCAGCGCTGTGGTCAGTCCATTCTCCGGTGACAGGTGTTGACATCAAATTGGTCACCATTGAGGAAGAGCACTATCAGTAATTTTTTTTTTGACTTGGTTTGCTAGTTTTTTTTTTCTCTCTTCCTAGTGGCATTTCGAAAATGCCAAAGAGTGGCAACCAACAGCCAGCTACCTCTAGCGTCGGGAACACACGAGCCTCTCCCGCCCGTACGTTAGACTAACGTTTGAACCTCGGTCCCTGAACCAGTCCAGTGTCGAACGAACGGAATGCGGCACCCGAGGTTATTATTAACACGTATGTGAGGTACGGTCATGGTGATCCACGGACGCCCCAAAACGACTGTACCTTGATACAAAGCTGGTTCTTCGAATATGTCCGATTCTTAATATTTTTTGGAATTGACATTCCAAGCACACATCATGGCCGTGTACAAGTCAATTAAGTGTTTGGTCTCTGAAAGCGGACAGGGTTTGACCCGCCGTGCTGGAAGGCCAGCCATTGTTTTCCATGTGTCCAAGGGTGTCGGCTCAATGTCTGATGCGTTGTTTGGTTGGCGAGTACTAGCGGTCCGTTTCTGAATAGAAATCGGACGTACTCACGTCGGGTTGAACTGTATGCCGAAGTCCGATTTGAGACGTACCGGTTACTGTGACACACACACTCGCTTGTGGATCGGTTCCCCACCCATTTACTTCCGACAGCGTAACGGCGGGGAGGCTCGTTGTCAGCCGCTCCTCGGTCTGTCGTGTCCTGGCTGGTATCGCTCTCTCACGTCTCCTGTCTGTCTCTTGTTCTCTTTATTGCCACTTTTCCCTCCGCGCTCTCTTCCTCCTCCCTCCTCTCTCTCTCTCTCTCCCCCTTTCCTTCTCTCTCTCGCTCTCCAATCTGTCTCTCTCTCTATTCCTCTTCTCGCTCTCGCTCTTTGTCAGCAATCAGAAGGCCCAAAGAAGGGTGTGGAATAATCTTTGGTGGGGAGGGGTGATGTCACACTGGGCAAACAATGATCCTGATGTTGTTCATAGAGGCCGTGTTGTGGTCACTGTACAAGACGGTGAATGGTGCAGAGAATGATGTGGGGGTGGTCACTGTACAGACTGATGATGTCATAACATGACCTGGTGTGGGGCAGGGTGTAGAGACCTGACTGATGAGGACCAGAATGACCTTTTGTGTAGTCACTGTAGCAGACTGATATTTTCGAGAGATGCCTTGTGTGTGGTCGCCTGGTCCAGACTGAATGTTGTTCGGAGCGCCCGTGGGGTGTCCCTGTACATACTGATGATGTGTCACAGTGTGAACTTGTTTGTGTCACTTTACAGACTGCAAGATGACAGAACACCAGTGAAAGAAAAAGGAAGTCTTGAGATCTTTGCTGAAGTTGCTGTCTGTCGACGAGAAGCAAAATCGTAAGTCAAGAGGGCTTTTTATACATATCTTAATCTTTTGTGTGCAGAATGTTAGATTATTGATTTTAGTGGCGATGGATGGCATCAGTAATATGATTTAACTTAAACCTTGGTGACAGAACACAAGTATAGTCAGAATGTGCACTTTCTTAGCCACCAATTACACTGTTCAGAAGTTTCTGATTGTTGATGCCCAGAATGATGGTATGCTTATGTGTTTTGAACAATATCCACCTCACGCTTGCAGCTCAACCATTCATCCTTGTGTGATGTCCCAGTAATGAAATGTTTCATTTTTGAATTGTGACTGTTACTGCTCATCTTGTTTTCATCTACCTTCCATGATTATGTTTGATATTAGTCCTTGTTTGAAATTGGTATGAACTAGTGAAATGCCAGAGATCGTCAGATGCCAACCCCTCAGGGTGCACCTTGGTATAAAACAAAGTATATTACAAAAGACAAAAATCAGAATTTATGATTAATGTGCTTATGGGAGAAAGGAATTTTTTATGGCGATTCTGAACATGTCTTATTGCTGTTCACTTTTGTGTTGTATGTAGGCCGTAAGATTTTGGGGGTGATTTCTCTCTTTGAGTAACATGATCTTCAGTAATAATGTGTTTGCACAATGATTGTTCCCTTCCCACTCAGATGTTGACTTGATCGTAAAACCGGGAAATGTGTGCGATTCTTTGATTGACATTGGAATTGTGGATTGGCATCAGCAGTTTGTCTTTACAGATAGAGAAATTATGAAGTGCATTGAATTCACTGATGAACAGATGGCTCTCTGCCTGAAAGAGTGCAGCTTTCCAAACGTGTCTTTTTTTTTAATAAATAGGAAGGTTATGGACTTTGCGCTGTGTGATACAAACTTTTGTTTCCGTGTTTTTTTTGTTTTTTTTTCAGAAACTGGATGAGCAAGACTTTGGTGAACAAAAGAGAATCAACAAGTAGAAAAAAAGCTAATTTGGAAGGAAAGGTTAGTTTTTTTGTTGTTGTGTTTTTTTCCTGCTCAGTTGAAATGATATATGGAAGCAGTGTATATTCATGTGCAAATGATGTGCATATGTATGTGTTTTTGTGTGAATTTTGTGGCGTTTGTGCCTGTGGTGGGGATTTGTCTTCTATAGAAATATTCATATTTGTGTGTGCATCTGCATCATGTGTATGCATGATATGCATGTTGTAGGTTTGTGTGTGTAATTGCATAGCATGGGAGTGAGTGTTTTTCAGATCATGTTTATTCAGCATGTGCGATTGTGTGCTTATGCGTTTTGGGCATTCTGTGTTTGTTGTTTGGTTTTTCCTTGACTTCAGAATGGCATGCTCTTTTGTCATTATGTTAATCCAAAAAGTGGAGTGTTTGCATCAGATGCAGTGAACACTGTTACCATCCCATCAGCTCAGTGTTCATTTTCAGGCTAGTGCAGTGCTGTCAAACCCAAGTGACCGGTCATGGTAATTCTCATTCTTTTCTTCCGTTCCAGGATCCTGAAGAAGAGGATGAACGACGAAGAAACGGAAGAAAACATCTGGTAAATCCAAGAAGAAAGTGAAAAAGGAGAAAGAGCAGAGGAAGAAAAGTACAAAGCCAGATTTGCCAAGAAAAAGAAAGTGAAGGGTTGAAACAGATGTGTGCTGACACTGGGCAACCATTGTCGACGATTTGTCAGTGACGAGAATTATCTTTTCCAACAAGTAATGAAAAAAGTGCACACTCTGTGGAAGAATAGAGACTGTTGAAAAAGAGATGTTCTGTGCAAAGGTTGTCTCAGGAAAACTACAAGAATAAGGTCAGTGCCAGTTGTTGAAAGTCACTTGTTTCTGGAAGTGAGAAAGGTCTGGAGTTTTCCTGAAGAAGATTTGGACATGTTGGGAAACTGTTTACTATTGGAAGCAGGTGCATGCGTTCACCTATGCATGAGCAATGCACGCACTTACACACACACACACACACACACACACACACACATGCACACACACACTGACACTCCCACACACAGAGAGCCATATAAGAAAAAGAGTTCTGCTGGACAGAAAGCTGGTGCAGATTTTGTCTTGAATGGAGAGACAGCGTGTGATTGTGACAAAGGGTGTGAGTAGTTGGTGAATCAGAACCGAGGTGAATGTACTTTTTGATTAACGGCTCTTGGTCTATGTGATGGACATCTAATCAGGTTATGCTGGTATTTATGCTAATATGGTGACAGTGTGGATTGACCTTTTTTCCTTTTTTTTTTTTTTTTTTGACATGGACATTTTCGAAAGGATGCTTGTGCCAATATGATGGACACTGTGAATAAAGACAGTTATTCTTATATGAATGAGCACTCGGTGAGTTCACTTCACAAGTGAGGACTCTTCTTTATTCTGATATGATGGACACTTGGTGAATGAGTGCTTTCTTTTCTTCCAAGAGGATGGACTGTGAGAGTTTACATTCACGTTGCAGGGGTGTTGTGCAAGAGTGCTGGAATGCTTTACAGTGAAATGCCAACACATAAAGAGAACATCCTGCTTGGAAATAGTGAGCTGTGGACGGAAAGGCAAGATACTTTTCCCTGTGGACGTGGGTGCTGGTACTGCTACAGGATGAATCTGGACATGGCTGTGCAGGATGGCGCCAACTGAGCGCATTGGACTCATTTCAAGGATGGGGGAAGGGTTTTGGAGACTGGGGAGGTGAAGGGGGATTGAGGGGCCGTTAGTATTAAAGACGTGGGGAGGGATTTGAGGGGTCGGGGAGCAGAACAGTTTGCTTCGCTGTACGCTTGTTGAGAAAAAACAAACTTTCATAGCTTTGAAAAGTGCATGATTTGTAACTTCAATCATACAAAAGAATAGAAACGGTGAGTTGTAGATGTTTTTAATTATTACATCATCATCTGTATGCATGTTGACATGGAGAGGCAGTCAAATATGATTTTTTAAAATGTTGTACAGTCTTTTTCTTTGCTGGATGGAATGACTGTGATTGTGTGGGAATAAATCATGTTGTAAAATGGCTACTGTGTGTTGGTAGATATTTGAAAGGAAAGGAGATGAGGAGGTAATTGGTGGTACCAGACAAACGCGGACTTGCAATTGATTTCATAGAGAGGTGACAGCAAGCAGAAGGCTAACAAGATTGAAAAGTTACAAAACAAACACTGGCGCATTTTCAACTTCTTTGGTCTTCTGAAACGCAAGACCAACAACATTTAGGATATGAAAAGGAGACAGTCACTTATCTCCTCAAATTGATACAAAGTGGACATGAAAAGAATCGAGGCTGCTTGAGGGGAGGCAATACATGTTGAAATGATGATAAGATAATGAAATAAAGAGAATACTGCTTCTGTAACTACTCTGATATTGATAATGATGGTAGTGTAATGATAAACTATATATAAAGTAATAATACTTTATATAGAATTGTGGTAACAATAGTAACAACAACCTGACAGGAGAGAAAAGGAGGGGTTTAGAGGATAGCTGATTAATACGGTTAAGTAGCGATAGTAAGGATGATGATAATAGATAATAATAACATTTAAAACTGTGATACTGATGATGATAGTAAAGAGAAGAGAAAAAAAAAAATGTTTTCTCTTCCCTTCTCACTTTTCATTATAATTATTGCTACAAATAATATCATCATTATCTTTATTTTCATCCACTGTTTAAATGAAATACAAAAATGTACGTGCTAATCTGCAGCAGATCAAGGTAACAACCTTGTGATTACCGGGCTGAAGGGGTATACACTAGAGCATGCAACTACTCTAAGTGGGGCGGAGCTGACATCCACTAGTGACTAGACCAATGTGGACCACATAACTCGGATGCCAACACCATGTTTGGCTTCCTTGGGGGAATTGAAAGACTGCCATAAGAGACTAAAGTAATGCGTATTCCACCTGCTTTGTATACAGCGTTTATAACCTTGTATGTCAGTATGCCCAAACCGTTGATCAAATCAACAGATCAAGCAAGTCCAAAGATTGTCTTCACGAGCTGCGTGCAGTATTGCACTACTGGCACGTCACGGTACAACAACAGTGTGACAGCCCTGCTTCAAAACCTATTTCAAATACTAAGAGAGCAGAAGACAATTGATTATGCCCGAAAAGATCGTCAGATACCTTGTCTCTACTCCAGCCTATATAGTAAGTTTGCTCTCAACCCTGGTAAAACATGCTTAGATCTACATTACAGAACACTTCCATATGTCGGCAATAACAAGCGCTTTCAAATTCACCTTTTTTTCACCACAAGTCTAAAATTGCAGTTTCCTTTCAGCTTCTGTGTTGAGGCTCCCAGCTTGACATTCATCAAGAGACAGCTGTACTCGCCGCCCCCCCCCCCCCCACCCACCCCCCCAACACCACCCCCTCCTAAGTTTGTTTTAAGACAACAAGCTCGTGTAAGAAGATGATTGTTGAAGGTCGAGTGTTGGCGTTTACATTGGTGGATCGCTGTGGTGGCCCTATTGGTCTAACTGAAGACTGAGCAATGAACAAGGCATTTTGTGTTTCATGTGTTGAACTATCATTAATTGTTTAAGGTAGAGATAACTGTTAAGCAGATATGCTTAGTTGTAACATTCTTTTTTTTTCTTTCATACTTCTCCAATCATTATTTTTGTTGTCTCCACACCAAGCACGGCTGGACATGAGGATAACTGGTGACAGTGCGTCATCGTTCTCTCTGTCACTCTCTCTCTTCCTGTCTCTGTCTCTGTCCATGTCCCTCTCTCTGTGTCTCGCTCTTCCTGGCTCTGTCTCTCTCTGTCGCTTTCTGTCTCTTTCTCTCTGCCTCTTTCTCTCTGTCTCTGTCTCCCTCTGTCTGTCCAGTCGTCTCTCTCAGCTCTCTCTCCCACATTGTCTCTCTTTTTTTTTCCAAGAAGAAAAAAAAGCCCTAACAAAACCCAACGGAAATTAACCAACATGACTTAATTAGGTGTCATTAAAAAAAAAAAAAAAAAAGAAAACAACCAACCAACCAAAAACCAACAAAACCACCATACTTATGTACATTGCCTACACTATCATTACACAATCTCTCAAGTACTCTCAGTATATACCTATGTAAGAGTTACAAAGAGAGCCAGGGGGGGTATTTTTTTTCACCTCAGTGAAATAGAATGCCCCGCGTGATTGTTTAATTGGGGGGGGGAATCAGTATAGAAGGCAGTGATGCGAAACAATCGCAATAACTTGCCTGTTTACACGC
>JADBJO010034216.1:7500-13720 GCA_016801955.1 Conus betulinus
CGCACGCACGCACGCACACAAACACCCACACACACACAACACACATCACTACCCACACACACAACACACACACCCAACCACCTCACGCAACTCCGCGCGCACAGAACATCACGCACGCACGTACACACACACACACACACCAGCACAACACACAACACTCGTGAAGATACTTATTATGCTGAGCATGATATAATGTAAGAGGGGAGTCTATTTTAGAAAATCAAGCAATGGTGCTCGTAGATCAATATTCTCCCTGCAGTCGGTCGGGTTCTCTAAGTCTGATACTACAGGGGCGACAGAAAAGGCCGATTTCTGCTTCTTCTTCTTCTTCTTTGAGCTTTCTTCCTTCTCTTCGTCCTGTCTCTTCTGTTTCTTCTCTTCCTTCCGTTCCGGCGTCCCCAAAATGGCGTTGTAAAAGGCTCTGTGATAGTGTTTTTGATGTTGGCTGGACGTTAGCATACTGCAGGATTTGGATCAACAGGCAACTGTGGGCCTGCGGAAAGTAAGCATTAGACCTGAATCCCCGGATATGAAGAGATTCACTAACGTACGGCAACCACAGAGAGGGACACCCCCCACGTGCTTTGATACATGGCCGATGGACCGCCACGATCATCTGATGCGTGAAACTAACATAGTGTCTATCATCGGGGTATCTTGTGTCGTCAGGGCGTGAACTCACAGAGTGTCCAGGTCGTCTACAAAGCAAGTGCACGATGGACAGGACCTCATCCATCTCCGTCTAGTGGCGCTGTATGACTGGACCGTATATTGTCTCTGAAGCAACAAATTGTGTTATAAGATGACTAACATATAAGGGAGACCACAAAGACAGAAAGACACTTCTGCCTCCACACGCGAAAAATGAGGCATAAACGAAGAACTGGCCCTGGTAACAAAGTTAGTACCCGAAGTGCCCAGACAAGGAAACAATCATCCATTTAATATAAAACGCCTCTATGCCACACGAAGACACGAAATCAATCTTTACAAAGGAAGATGTTTGAAAAAAAAATCTCGCAGACGGGAATCGGACATAACCTGTGGGAGTGTTTTACAACCACGGTGCGCGCCGGCAAGTTTCCGTAGGTATGGTCCATAACGAGGAAAATACCACTGGCCTCGGGTTCCCTTGCAAGACCGTTGTGCTTAAATGCACATGCCATTCTAACCAGTAAGTCTATAAGGAGAAAATAACTTTGTTCGAATGGAAGGACATATTAAACTTTACATCTCCCAACACATCAACTTGGAGAACACCAAGAGGGTGCATGCCATCTCCAGCTCTTACACCATGTACTGATGTCGGTATGTGGGCTCTAACCAACAATTCAACTCCGTTGGCCACCTAATTCGAGCAACAAAATCTGGGGGAAAAAACCAAGTATTGAGAGACTGCTGCCATGTGAATCAGATTCCCCAATCTCAAAAGACAAGAACCCCCATTCCTCAGATCACCAGCATTTGACTTTCGATGAGGATGGACTACTTTCGCAAGAAATTTGGTAACCAGCGTAACCTTGGCCCTCCTTTTCAATGGGCTCAACTCAAGAATGGATTTACACTCACCAATGGGACGACGGGCGAAGGAATGTTTTTCTGATGTGCTGTGTGCCGTACCAGGGTCAAGCCGACCACATAGATTGATATGATTGAGAGAGAGAGAGAGAGAGAGAAGAGAGAGAGAGAGAAGAGAGGAAGAGAGGAGAGAGAGAATGCGGTCGACTTCTTTTTTTTGACTAGAACTACGTTCTTCTACAGAAGTAACTGTCGAAGTACTGAAAGATGGCTTCTGCAGACGGGCAGAAACTTCTTACAGTAATTGATCATACTTTCCTCAAAATCATCGATTTTCTTTGTTGTTCAATGATTTTCTTTTTGCTTCTTAGGTGGCCACCTTCGGTTTGTTTTTTTGAAAACTCAACAACATACTATGGTATTGCACACCAGCCTTTTTCTGGTATAGCATTCTTCTTAAAACAGAAAAGGCAGAGGAGTCAAATTACCACTTCTGCGGTCACTGAGTAGAAACAATCAGGTTTCGAAATACCGGTATCTGACCAGGAGTTAAATGTTAGTGAGCTTTCCCTCCCATTGGAGATGGTCTCCCTGCTTCGGAGACTATAAGCTTGCTGAAGGTCATTTTGAGAAGCATTTATTTATTCCCCATTCACCCACTCACGCACATACTGTCAGTTAGGCAGAATCATCTACCACTGCAGATGTGAAGGCTTTATCCCACCCCCCCCCCCCCCCCCCCATTCTATATCTTAGACATAAGAGCAAGCTTTGTTTATAATTCGATATTTCTTGCAGCCACTGCAACACCAGCTGCTACTGTAAGTTGCTGGAATGGTGCTCGGTACTGATCCTTGGATTTAATTAGTTTATTATATAATATATTGAAACAGTTAAGTAGTGGGGGAAAACAAGTGCAGGCTAGGAATGCTTCCTCATATTATAGTAAGACTTGGAAGGAAAAGATTTTGAAATTGAGAGAAAAAAAAATTGAAGATGAAGTCAAATGGGAAAATGACATATCATACTATGAAAACCCTTCATAGCTGCATGAGGAAACACTACGCAATCCCTCTCGAAGGTAGATCTATATGGGTGTATCGCCTGCTTCGAGGGCCTTTCGTCCGCTGGATCGGACTCATCAGTGAGGACAAGGTCTGAATATATATATATATATATATATATATAGATATTATACATTTATATAGATGATATATATATAATATAACCACATTGGACATATGACATTGCCACAGTACAGGAAGAAGAGCATACGGATAAATATATCAATGATATAAAACCGTATGTTGCTTCACATGCACATTCAAAGACATGTCCAATTCAAATATCATGAGAATTAAAAAAAAAAAAAAATCTTGAGAAATGGAGACTTGGATTACGGAGATTGCGTATCAGATTGAGCTTTTTTGTTGTTTTGTCGATTTTTTTTTAACATTTCTGTAAATAAATCATCGGCATGTAATTGTACCATACAACATCAAACCTGTTTTGATCATTGTTGATTTTTAGCATATTAGAGATCGATTTTGAATCTGTTGCTCAGCTGGCTCTGAAAAAACTGAAGAATTTGGCCTACGTCTTTCGATCGTACACTTGTAAATATAAGATTTTGCGTAAGTTTGTCGACTCCAAACATAACAATATTGCGTGTGATTTTAATGGTAAACGAATGGCGGAAATAATAGTAATAGTGCGTGTTAGTGTGTGCTTGTGGGTGCTCGCGGAGGATGGGGGGCGGTGGGCGGCATGGGTGGCGTGCTGTGCGTGTGCGCAAGTGCACGTGGGTGATCCCGCTAAAGCAACATGAGCTGTTCTCGCCCTTAAATCTTTAACTTCAAGCGATATGTGTTTTTGTTTGTTGATAGAGTAGAAACAGCGGGGACGTTGTTAGATTTCTTGACACTCGTTTTGCACATTTTGGGCCCGACCTATAAAAATCATCTCTCCCTCTCCTTTCACTTCTGGTTAGCAACATGGAAACTGTCGTCGGCTTAGGAAAACAGGATTGAGGAAAAGAACATCTACTGGCAATCGAATACTTAAATAGATAAATAGATAACTAAGTCGCATGCGCACACACACGCACACAAACACTGAATAATAAGGATGATAATAATAATAATGTAGGAGTAGACTAATATAATACAAAGAAGTACGAAACACAAAAAGAAACACACAAACACCAGTAGACGATTAAGGACTGTGGTGTGTGTGTGTGTGTTGTGTGTGTGTGTGTGTGTGTGTTGTGTGTGTGTGTGTGCTGCGCGCGCGCGCGCGTGCGCGCAAATCCCATCAGCATTAAATTCTTTTCCAGATAGTGGCGAACAACTTTCACAAGTCTTATATAGAGGGATAAGTAATCATCAAGTTATTTATTCCTGATATGAACGAACATTCTCAACCTCTTGCCAGATCATCAGTAATCCTCTGCAACTTCAATCCATCCTCTAAATGCAAGCCAACAGTAACAGTTTAGAAAAAACAAAAAAGTGAACAAAGATGATCGTATCAGGATTTTTCAGTAGCTGCTCGTGGTGTACACGCGCGGGCCGCGCAGTGTGTGTGTTCGTGTAAGTGCTTATGTCTGTTTGCGGTGGCAGTGTGTGGAGGACGACCCTGTGGTGTGTGTGTGTGTGTGTGTGTGGTGTGTGTGGGTGTGTGTGTGTGTGTGTGAGGTTGTGTGTTTGTGTGTGTGATGTTGTGTGTGTGTGTGTTGTGTGGTGTGTGTGTGTGTGTGGTGGGGGCTGCGCGCGCGTGTGTGTGTGCACGCACTTGCGCGCGAGGCATCTTGCTCCGATCCATTAGCTACACTTACAATCACCAATCAATCCCATACGCTATAATCATGTAGTTGCAATAACACCCATCATCACAATACATCAGTTAAACAGTCATCAGGGGGTAGGGGGGTGGGGGTGTGGGGCAGGACGAAGGAGTGGGGGGTGGGGGGAGGAAGGGGCAGGGCCTTGGCACAGAGGGACAAGATGATGGCAGGGCTGAAATAATCCCGCAGACCAGAAGACGTTTCTTATTTGACGTATAATGTTTCAGACTCCCGGCACCATCACCCCTACACATAGGCCACCTCACAACCCCGCAACCACCATCCCCCCACAACCGATGTTCCCCTCCTTCCCCTACCCCCCCCCCCCCCCCCCCCCTCGCCCGCCGCCCCCCCCCCCCCCGGCCCCCGTTTCGCAGGTCATTGATCCACAGAATTCCTACAACAGCGACACAGTGATCATACATCACAATAACTTGTCATCCTGGACGAGAAAAGACAATCATGACTAAATGAATTAAATACAAAGCAATTAGACAATGACCACAACGTGATCTAGTCACTGTTGATGTATCCCTGTGTGGTATGCACGGTCGCGGGCCGCGGGCGGTGTGCCTCAAGGCCTCATGTCTGCATAGACTCGGCCAGTGTGGATCCATCCAATTAATGTGCGTTTACACTGTGTGTGTGTGTGTGTGTGTGTGGTGTGCTTTGCGCGCCGCGCGCGTGTGTGTTGCGATGTGTAGTTGTGTGTGTGGTGGTTGCGGGGGGGGGTTTGGTGTGGTGTGGGTGGTGCGGCGTTGTGGTGTGTTGGAGTTTTTTCTCGACAGTCCCGGGCGGTGTTGTGTGGTACAATGCGGCTGCGCGCGCCCCGCGATTTACACTGTTAATAAAAAGTAACACTGGGCCCCCATCAATCACAACTCAACAGTTTAACCACACTTTTTAGTGATTAAGTCAGTTACAGTCAACTTCAGTCCCAGTACCAGTAAACCATGAGTCCCACCAAAGCACCCCCTAAAATTAACTTTTCGAACGGGATAGATGGGTAAGACAACATGGGCCAAACAGACCAGTAAGTTACGTCCAAGGGGCCGGGAGTCGAAATACAACCCCCCACCCCCACCCCCCCACCCCCCCCTTTTTTTTTCTTTCTCCTTTTTTTCTCACCCCCCCTTTTTTTCTCTTTTTTCCAAAAAACCATTGATACCCCTGCCTCTCACAGCAACTGATTATTTTTATGGAACCCTCAACACCCACCAAAACACAAAAAAATGAAATAAAGTCCACAAATCCACTATTGAAATCTGCACCTCGAACGGGAGAAGGCAACCTAAAAGAGGAAATTTTACGGCGTACATTTTTGCCATCGACAGTAAATCAACAATGACCCCAACAATTTTTTAAACCACCTTAAAATGTATGAAAAGATGAAATGAAATGACTGATCCAATTCATATGAAAGGGGGAAGCAGGGTGGTTAGCCAGGGGAGGGGTGGAAGGGGTCCCCTAAAACCCGGAAGGGCCCAACCGGCTCCCCTAAGCCCCTTGTTCCTATACACACTGTCCCCCCCCCAAAAAACTACAGTATTGGCGAAGGATGTCGGAAATAAACCCGTCCGCCACCCTCTAGTAGAGGCGAGGAGAGGAGAGAGGAAATCAAGAGAGGGGGGGGGGGGTGCCGGTGGACTTGGGGGCGGCACAAGAAGCGCAACACCAACATGAATTACAATTCCGGGCCTTCACCTTTTGAACTCGTCCCCCCCCCTTGTGGAAAGTCAAAATTGTTTCCGAAATCCCAAAATGACTTAAATATCAATTTATACACCAAGTCCCCCCCTAAAGATTAATACATGAAATCTACAAAGCTTCATGCCCACAACACCTTGTGTTTTCACT
>JADBJO010034217.1:0-13719 GCA_016801955.1 Conus betulinus
AACAAAGTCCTTTACAGAGATGAACTTTGCACACAGGGCATCCATATACAGTCTGGGGCAACTTTCCTTTGTTTGTCTTCTTCATCTTCTCAGTCTGACACAGGATGCAGTTGGCCTTCCCTCCTGGGTAGCGGAAAAAGAGTGGGGCTGAAGGGATCCGATGCACGACTGCAGGAAGAGTCTGCACTTGTTTGGATTTCACAGCAACTTTAGAGAGTGCTCTCAAACAGTCCAGGCGAAAATCCAAGTGTCTCAAGCCCTCTTAGATGGCGCAGGAAGATTGCTTTTTCTCCAGATGATGAAGGCATTGACCATCGCCATCTGAAGAAAGCCACCAGGCCAGGTACCTCCACCATCGAACACCAGGACGACCCATGGGATAATAACTGTGGATCTGGTCAGCCAGGTCAACCCCTCCCATGTGCTGGTTGTATGTCAGCACTGGACATGGCACATTGAAGTCTCTCCGCCCACCTGTACAAAAAAAACTCATAAATTATTCTGAATAATTTTTTGTCCTCACTGCTACCTGTCTCTGAAAAATAAAATTTCACATTGTTAACAGACATTTCTTCTTCTTCTTGTTATTTACACCATCACAGTCATAATCACCACCATAATACCAGGGCCACTGCAATCTCTGAAGAAACATAATTATCATTTACACCATCACAGTCATAATCACCACCATAATACCAGAGCCACTGCAATCTGTGAAGAAACACAACTTGTATGCAAGCATGGTGTGTGTGTGTGTGTGTGTGTGTGTGTGTGTGTGTGTGTGTGTGTGTGTGTGTGTGTGCGCGCGCGCGTGCATGCATGTGTGTGTGGATTGAAAAGTACATGTATAAAATAATTTTTCCTCACCTGGAGTTCTGCGTGAAACAACGCCCATCTTGGCATCACAGTTGGTTGACAGAACTGCAAACTGGTCGCTTATCCTTCCATAAGGTTGCCACACAATTGCCATCCTGATAGAATTCTACATCCCCTGTCTTCATCTTCTTCACCAACTTGCGGTTAAGATCAGATGGCCAGCCCTTTCTGTTCATTCTGACTGTGGCACATGAGTAAGTCTTTCTTTTTCTTCTAATGTCTTTGCAAGTGACACAGAGGAAAAAAATTGTCAAAGTACAAATGGTGGCCTTTGTCCAGGAAATCATTTCCAACTTTCATGACAACATGATGTCCCACACCAAAAGGCATTGGTTCAGCTATTTTGCCGAGGTAAACATCAAAATCCAGAATGTAACCTGTCCGTGGGTCCGCAGCCACCCAAACCTTAATACCCCAGGGATGAGGCTTCCCCTTTATGTACTGTTTGAAAGACAGTCTTCCTGTGAATTTTATCATGGCCTCATCTATGCTTACTTCCCTCCCTGGCTTATAGTGTTGCTTGCTTTCTTCAGAACAAGGTCGAGAAGTGGTCGCACTTTGAACAAAGGGTCATATCCTGCATGACCCTTGGGCACAGCATTTGCATTATTGTTCAGATGGAAATACTGTGAAATCTTCTCAAATCGAGATTTTGACATTACATCAGCAACAGCTGGCACTCTGAGCAAAGGATCTGATGGACCAATACATGCTTGCTTCAGGCATATGGTGAATGCCAAACTGTAATTGATGTACAGAAAAAATTTTATTTCTTCTGCACTAACTTGCTTCCAAAGTTTATCAACTTTACCAGATGCAGCTATTTTTTGCTCTGCATTGAGATTAGTTTGTTCAGCAACATCAGAGTAAAATGACTCAGGAAGAATCAGGGACAAAAAATCAAAAGGTGATGCTCCAACTCTAAATCATGCACCACGCCCACTTCCTCAACAAATGGATGTTCGATGTTTACCTCACTGGTTTGTTTTGACCAGTTCATTTCTACATTCACATTTTTACGTTGCGCTTGTTTTTTTCTTTTCTTCTGTTTTCTTTTTCGTTTGCTTGGTCCTGGAACAGCAGGTAGGGCTAAATCACTGTCACTTTCACTGCTAAGTTCAACACTACTGACCGAACTGCACGAAACGCCATCGTAATCGGCATAGTTGATGTTAAGATTTTCGCCGAGATCGATTCCGTCAGCCACCAAAATGTCCAAGTCGACATCGGACTCCTCTCCTTTCACGATTTCTTCTAATGTAAAGCCAGTAAATAGCTCCTCTTCACTGTCACTGCCACCAAAAATGTTCGCCAACATCTCCGTAGTTTCGTCGTCCATCTTGCCGAAGCGAAAATCTCGACCACAAACTTGCTCTCAACTTCAAAAAATCGCTGCGACCGAACTACTCCATGAAAAAAAACATGCGGTTTGGACTGGAAGGAAAGTTTGAAACCGGAACTACGTCACTGTTTATTGCCGCAAAGCATTGTGGGGAAAAATTCGTCTGCTAGGGACAGCCAAACGATACGTGTGTATTTCGGGCCACGGCGGGGCGTTACAAGGATACGAAAGGCATTGCGTTTCGGGCCACGGCGGGCGATTCAAGGGGCAGAGGGTTAAAAGAGCTCAATTTTCTGAACACATTGATATAAAAATTTATGTTCTTCTGATAAATAATATTTGACGAAGTTATGATTTTTGAAAGAAATTTTTGACTTGCGAAAGTGGCAATTTGCTTCGGACCCCAACTTTGAGGTACCATAAATCCATTTCTATATTCTGAAATGAGCCCAAATTGTTCCTGGCAACCCTCATGCACTTACAGATAATACCCAATTTTTTCCTTCTGTCTTCTCCAAATAAATAGTGAACAGTGGAATGCTGAAGTTGGTATATATGCGATTTGCGCAAAAGGGTAACTTTTTACGTAAATTATGCTTGTTTTTACATGTTCATTAATTTGTATCTGTATGTTGTACAATGTTTTTATGCCAAAATGATTTGAAAAAGCTTATAAAACACATTTATAAACACATTTTGCAAGATATTTCATACATAATTTTAATTATGCAACAGTAAAATATGGTCTTATAAAGAAGAGAAAGTATACATTTAACAGCTTTTCGGCTGTCAAAAAATTTTTTTTTTTTACAGTTTTCAGTCACAATAATATGGTGCACAGTCATTTAAAGTATATAAAAACACATACCCATTCCTACTGACTCATTTTCCTTATCTTCTGGTAATGTTCAGCGATGACATCAACAGCTGGAACTGACCAAACGCGACAGTCACTGGACACACTGCCTCTACCTCAAAATCCCACCTGAAAATGTGTTTGGAGCTCACTTCAGCAATCACTTCACTACTAGGATATCTGTAGTAGTCTGATCTGCCCCTTGTTCTCTCCAAAAATTTGAGGTCTGCTTTCTGAGGGGAAGCGACCTGGATCACCTGCCCTATGTAGAATGTGTCATCATAGTACATGCCTACCCACTGCCCTTGCCGCTCGAATACAAAATGGTGTGTCAATATACTCGCAATCATCTGATGCAGATGAGTTGTTTGACTCACTGTCACTGTCAACAGTGTCAGTGTCACTGTCTGTGATGTCTCCCCTCTTCCTTTTCTTTGGTAACTGGAAGATGTCATTTTCAGCTACAAGTCCTGTCACTGATGTCAGATGATTTTGGAGGCAGGTCAGGAGAGCAGCAGCTTGTTGCCTGTCATTTTTAACCCAGTCTTGTTTCCATGTCCCAAGACAACTTTCTGATATCTAATTTGATATTTTATATCTTTTACAGAAAGTTGTAATATTTTTTCAAGATCCTGTGGTGTTCTGCAAGGACCGCTTGTTTTTGGACAGCGTCAATGATGTGCTGCTTTTCAGCAGCAAGCCTCTCTTCTTTCTGTCTCTTTTGCCTTTCGATTTCAGCAGCACGCTCTTGGATCTGAAGCCTAACAATCTTTTCTTGCAGCTTGTGCTTCCTCCTCAGTGTTGTGGCATTTTGTTTGGCGACTTTCATGATGGCAGAAGTCTGGTCTTCAGTTTTGCTTAGCAGCCACTTGTTTTATTGCGCTTCAGCATGACGATGGTTGATCGATGATGAGTCGATGCATGCCTCCTTTTCTGCATGTCAAAATCCATATCACCAAAGACATGCTCTCCCAGTAAGTTTGTGAGTGGAAAACTCTTCATTTCTTCCACAATAGCATCAGGAAGTTTCTGTCCATACTTGCCATCTTTCAGAAAATCTTCAAGTTGTTTTTCTGTTGTTGCTAACAATTTTTGCAGATTTCTTGCAGAGCTGGCTTGACTGCATCAGCACAAGAGGCTGCTTTTTCAAAAACACTCCTGGAAAATGGACTGACCATCTCAAACTTTCCGTCAAAAATGCCAAGAAAATGGGGTTCACAAGAGACGTTGGATCGCTGCACCATTTTGTGAGATGGTCAACCAGCATCTGAACATATATGTGAAATTCTGCATAGGGCACATAGCTATGGAGGAGGTTCCAATATGGCCCTGTGGACCCGTAAGTACAAGAGCCCAACAGCACATACCAGAGCCAGCAACTTGGGGTCCTGAGGTCTGCTTCAACACTCTGCAGTTTCAAGTTGCTGTGACTCAAACCGCCAGATGTAAAGAAGGTCATGATGTGATCTTCATGATGGATGATGGCTGCTGCTCCCTCAAAAAAAAATATTCAACCGGTTTCCACGGAACTTGTCAAGAGGGATCTGATTTCTTCCTCTTGACAGAATGCTAGCCACTCAGCCCGACAACCATTTTTTCTCATCTCCTCTGGACCCTAAACACATCACAGGCCATCCAAATTAAACGGGCCACAGCTGAATCTGATGATGAGTAAAATTTGAATCTTACATCACCGTCTCTCCCCAGAAGTGTATGATCTTCATCTCCTATGATTTGATTTTCTATTTTCAGGAGAGCAGATTCTGCTGCTCTGCTCAGGCCAAGGAGGTAATGGGCATTGCAGTACAAGAAATGCACAGATACTTCAGTACCCAGTTCTGATCTTACGAACTCTAGCATTCTTGAATTGAAAACACTTCTGCACTGCTGCGCGATCTGACATCAAAGAATTATTTTTTTTTCAGCAGTGAACTGAAAACTTCATCTTCCGCTTTGTCAGTGTGAAGAGCGCAGTATAGATCCTGGAGTTCTCTCAGCATCTCCACCGTTATGTCAAGCAGTGTTGCTGCATCCTCTGTAGCTACTTGACGGAATCCGAGGGTCATGGTGAGACCGCTGTCCAAAGTAATTTGCTGACCAGTGACGGTGTTTTTGTCCCTGGAGGTTCCATCAGTATGGAGAGTAAAACTCTTCTGATCAAGGATGGTTTCTGCTGCCTGGAGTTTGCTGATCACATGTCCTTCATCTGCAATGGTCAGACAGTTTGCGTGCATGGGACATCACAGTCTTTCAAACTGATGTTGAACAGATGTTTGGCAACTATTTTCATCACCTCTCCACACTTGCTAGCAGCTACGTTAGCATCACTTGCAGTCTGATCATGGTTTGACGCACAGCATCAGTATACTCGCCGTTTTTGTTTTTTGTTGCAAGACTGCACCGAGCCTCAGCAACTTCACTGGCAGCAAGGGCTTGCATAACTTCCATTTGTTCCTCAAGTGTATGTATTTTCTTCTTCAGTTTGCACATTTCTTTTTGAAAGAGCTGTAGTTCTTTTCCCTTTTTCTTCAAGCTTTTGCTGGAGAGCTGCATTTTCTCTTGTCAGTTCTGTTACTCTTTCTTTTGATTGATGAACAGTTTCTTGGAAGTTGGCATGCTTTTTCTTCAATCGTACAAATCTCTTGTACAGCTTCTTCCGTTTAATACTTGAGATTTCTTTTTTCAGGGTCTTGTTTTCATTTTCAACAGTTAGAAGTTTTTCTTTGCTCTGCTCAAACCTATGCCTACTGTTTTTCTTCTTTGCTGAAGCTGCAGCTAAGTCTAATAAGGCGAGTGACGGGTGGGGGTTCCAGCCCAAGGCCGTCACCCGTGCCTGTCCGCGGCCCGGCAAAGGTCCCCGGGGGCCGGGGGTCGCGTGACTCGGCATAGTGAGTGGATGTCTGACTATGCGCAGGAAAGCTAGAAGGCAGGGTGGCTGCGGGGAGAAGCGGAATCCCGCTCGGATGTTTTAGCTAGAGGGGGTCCCTTAAGGGGGGGCTTGCCCTTAGATTTCCTGGGCAGGTTGAACGAAAGGCACTTAGAAATCGCAGCCGGTTGCCTTTTAGCTTTCGAACGCAACGGTTGTGCGTCCGTCGGTCGGGTAGAGGAGGGAGACTCCCGCGTCCCCTCCGCGGGAGGGTCGTCTCCGTCTACCGCGGCCGTCCATTCTCCCAAGGAGAGAACGGTTCGCTCAGGGGTTGGAACCAACTCGTGGGTCCTCCGGGAATGTGAGCGAATCCTGAACGTCAGAGTTGTTGCTCGACCCAGCCGAGTCCTTCACCATATTGGGCGATGGCGCCGAGCGAAACCAGAGCACACGATCGTAAACAGGAGACACGACGGTCGATCGAGGAGGATAACCAGGTCAATCGATGGACCGTGCGCACACAATATAATATAAATTTAAACAACGCACACAATGGAATATAAAGGCTATGGTCTGACATGGTAAGTATACTTAGTCCAAACAGGGAGTATAATACAAACTCCCCATTTTTCTTTGCTCTGCTCAAACCTATGCCTACTGTTTTCTTCTTTTGCTAAAGCTGCAGCTAAATCTAACGTCATACTTTTAATTGTTTTGTTTGCACCAACCAAACAATACTGCAGGAAGTTGTTCTGATTAGTCGCCGATCAATGTCATTTTCAAGCTCAGCACAATGTTTTTTTAATCAAAGTTATTTCCTTTTTCACTGCTGGCATGACGGGTTGTTTTGAAGATTTGGATGCCTCTGATGAACTGGGAGGAACTGACTTGGGTGGAGAAACAGAAAGAACTGGGTTTGGGTTGTTTTCTTGACAATCAGTAGTAAATATATTGGTTTCCATGAAGCAGCTGAACTTCTGGATCTTTTGATTTTTCCGACAGATAAGTTTTGTAGTCAGATATAATTTTTGTGACTGTCTTTCTGTCAATATATGCCATTGCTGTCTTGTTCAGTCTTTGCAGCCAGTCAACAACAAAGTTTGAGCTCCACCCCTCTTTGTTCCTCAAAGTTTCTCTAAAGCAACAACAACAGCATTTGTCACTTTGGTGTCACATGGAATCTTCAAAGCTTAGGCTTTTTCAGAGTTTTCCAACTGATGCCAACTGAAGACAGAACATCATCAATATTATCCAAATCAACATCTTCATTTAGCATTGCTGAAAGTTCTTTAGCTGGCAACTTCTCAGCCTTGAGTGTACAGCGCTGGATCACCCCTTTCAACCTGTTAATCAGGAAGCTGGTGTCGCGGAAAAGCCGAAGAAACATTCTGCCACAGTGTCAAAAGTTACAGACTTCGCACCTTCAATTCGAAGTCTGTCAAGCTGCAGTAACAGTCTATTTGAGCAGCTGGATAGTTGGGGGGATTGGGTCTTCTTCCTTTACCAAACACCAAGAAACAGCGCTTCAGTTCTTTATACTGGTCGTCCTCTGCAACACACACACACACACACACACATACACACACCCGCACAGTACACACACAGCATACCACACACACCCACACACACCCAGTACACACACATGCGCACACCACATACAGTACACACACACAGTACGCACACGCACACCACATACAGCACGCATGCATGCGTGTGCACAGTGCACACACACACACACACACACATGCATACACACATGTGTAACCATTTGTGTTTACTAACAAGAAGGAGGCAAGTACAATTAATGAATTATGTTGCAATTTTAATGGGTAAGATTACTAAATATAAACAACAGCAGAAAATATGTCAGTGACATAAGAATGAGAAGGGCAAAATTACCTTTGCAACCCAGACAGTTCTTCATTTATAACACTGAAGACTGTAGGATACAATGAAGACTGTAGACCACATGCACACATACCGCATATTACTAAAAAAAAAAAAAAAAAAAATTGAAAAAAGAAAAAAAGATAAGATGAAAGTTTATTTTTGTGGTTCAGTGGAAGAGGTGAGGATAGGAGGGAGGTGTAAACAAATATCCAGCATGAAAGTAGGTCTTAAATTAACACAATGAAACACACACACACACAAAAAAACACAGACTGGAAAAGTAAGCCCAGGAAAAAAACAGGGGGGGGGGGGGGGGGGGGGGGGGGGGGGGGGAGGGGGGGGTTCACTTGAGAGGAGGGGCTTGCAGCAATTATTTCATTTCTCGCTTTTTGAAAATGCAGTAATTTCAGGCCTGAAATAACAAAATTATTGTGCACAATATGATCCATGACTTACAACTAAAGGAGATGTTTCAGTCTCTCTCCAGTTTCCTTCACTCTTCTCTGGCTGGTATTTGTTGACACTGGCTGATCACTTGAAACAAGTGATACAGACTGTGGTGCTGGATCATGGATGGCCAGCTCATTCACGTCTGACAGGAAAAACCAAAGATTTATCATTAATTAAAGTTTGTTATTTTTTACTCTTTAGCCTTAGCTTTGGTTTAAAAAAAAAAAAAAAAAAAAAAAAAAAAAAATATACTGCTTAATCACTGACTTGGTCGTCACTATGGAGTGTTTTTTTCTCGCGGGGGGCGGGGGGGGGGGGGGGGGGGGGGGGGTGGTGTGTGTGTGTGTGTGTGTGTTACCATGTGCTTGGGCAATTCTTACTACATTTAAGTAAATAACTGCAAATTTATTTCAAGGAACAAACTGAAATCAGCAGCAAACGTTTTTTTTTGTTTTTTTTTTTTTTTTTTTTTTGGCAAGGTGTTTGTATTGTTACGTTTACAGTGTAAGATGAACCTCTTTGTGTGTGTGTGTGTGTGTGTACACATGCATGCACGCGCGCAAGAGAACCTACAGTTTGTAAAAGCAATGCATTCAGTGACTCCGTCGCGGCTGCGATCATTGTGGCCAGAGCAGACGACGCGTTCCGTTCAGGACCCTAACTTGGTCCAAGTCACGTGACCTTTTAATAAGAAATACTGAAGAACTACAGTGTAAATCATATTTTCATGACAGGTTTTTCAGATTGATGTTTCGATTACTTGATTACAATGTTAAAAATCCTTCCACGAAGCTGAAGATACAGTCGATCGTGAAGTTGAAGTGTCGATTCAAACATAAGGCTCTCTCGGGTCACATGTGTTTAAAAAAAGATTTTTAATATAATCGCGCTGTAAGTACACAAAATATAACTTATAGAATTTAGTAAATATATCGACTTACCTTTCCGTGTTGTTTCTAGCGCTGATTGTTTGAAAATTCGGTGAAAATAGTGTTGGATTTGTAAGTGATGACACAGATACGTCAGACTCGTCCGCCATTGTTGACATGCTTACAGTCTTCGAATAGTACATCTGGAAAACCGCTCGGGGAGCACGGCGCACAGTTTTGTATTTGTTTGACCCCAATTATTGGAAAGTGCGTAATATGAGCTTTATTTTGATATATTTTTGAACAGATTCGGTTCATATTTACGTATTTTATCATAATTTGAAGTTTTAAAACATAATTTTAAGGAACTTAACTAAATTTTTTCTATACCCTTACTGCATACGAAAATGAAGCTTGAAGTCTCCTCTACAACTCTGTATTAGTTTCATTGAGCTATTTGTGCATGCCGTGCTCCCCTCGTCGAGGGGAAGAAGGTGGGTGTAAGAACTTGTGCTCTGAAAGTCGCGACGGCATGCCTCCCGACCGCGGACAAGTACTTCTTTACAAGGTTGATAATTAACTTATGTTCTTTTAAATGATAAAACCTTATCCAAAACGAAAGAAAAAGTACTGGTAAATCGATTGGTTTTATTTTCATTGTCTAAATCGACCGTTTTTATGTGGTTTGCACAAGTTGAAAACACGGAAAATTTCGCTCCCGCAGCGCCGTTCGCCAGGCAAGGGGCCTGCATTGGAATACCTACATTGAATGATCGAAACAAATCTAAAGCCAGTCAAAGATTCATCGTGATCGAACTGAACACTTTCTTCTCCTGATTTAGTGTCTAATTTAGCAGCAGGAGAAGTTGATGGGGCTGAATAGTCTTGTTCAACATGTGGGTCTGTGTTAGTCAATGGAATGAGTGGGTCGGCTGGGTTTAAGTCGAGCAGTGTTGCTGCAACCTCTGTAGCCACTTGACGGAATCCAAGGGTCATGGTGAGACCACTGTCCAAAGTAATTTGCTGACCAATGACAGTGTTTTTGTCCCTGGAGGTTCCATCAGTATGGAGAGTAAAACTCTTCTGATCAAGGATGGTTTCTGCTGCTGCCGGAGTTTGCTGATCACATGTTCTTCATCTGCAATGTTCAGACAGTTTGCGTGGAAGGCACATCACGCTCTTTCAAACTGATGTTGAACAGATGTGTGGCAACTATTTTCATCACCTCTTCACACTTGCTAGCAGCTGCTTTTGCATCATCTTGCAGTCTGATCATGTTTGATGCACAGCATCCATATACTCACCATTTTTGTTTTTTGTTGCAAGGTTGCACCGAGCCTCGGCAACTTCACTGGCAGCAAGGGCTTGCATAACTTCCATTTTTTCCTCAAGTGTATGTATTTTCTTCTTCAGTTTGCACATTTCTTTTTGAAGAGCTGTAGTTCTTTTCCCTTTTTCTTCAAGCTTTTGCTGGAGAGCTGCATTTTCTCGTTAGTATTGTTGCTCTCTCTTTTTGATTTATGTACAGTTTCTTGGAAGTTGGCATGCTTTTTCTTCAATCATACAGATCTCTTGTACAGCTTCTTCCCTTTAAATTCACAGACTCAGATTTTTTTTTTTTCCAACTAAATGATACAGAAGAAATGGCATAAAAAGGGGCATACATGCAATGCAGCATCTCTGGCCAGCTCCACTCTGATTGGGTGGATGTCACACAACAGCTATGAAGTCACTTCAGTCAGGGGGTTGAGGACAGACGATTTCACGTTTGTCAAACCGCACATATACTCTGATGTTCCGGAATAGGTATTGTTGCCTCTCCCTTGACAGCCCTGGTGCTGGAACAGTGGCTGGCATTGCTGGCATCTGATGTAAGGCATTGGGCACAGCAGGAACCTTGTCTTGCTCCTCATCAGCCAGAGTCGGTTTGTAAAACACCGTGCCAGGGTGTTGGCTGTCAAACCTGAAATGACCAGTAGCCTTGATCCCAGGCAGCGGTCTGTAGTGTGGAGAGAGGAACGATTGCCTGTCGTAAGTTGGCACTATCACCGACGCATCCTCTCTCCCAACCAGCTGTGGGATGTTGACCAGACACAGGGGTGCTCTCCCTCACCACACTCTGCATGTCATCCAGGCAGGAAACATGAGACCTCTGGAAGCATCTCTTCACCAGACCAAAGCACCAGTCTGGTGCAATTCTAGTGTGGCCAGGAGGCATAAAGTTTGACTGTGATGCTACTGTGCAGCCCTTCTGCACACACCAAGCCAAGTAAAACAGCACCCAGCGGTTTTTTGTTTTGGCCAGCACAGTTGTCACAGTGCAAATGCACCACCTTTTCACCAAGGCCATAGTTTGCAAAGTAGCAGTGCAAGTAGCTGATGACAGCATTGCTCCCTATGCTGCTGCTGACTGACTCATCAATTAGAAAATTGACCTGCTGTGACAGCCCCTCACAGTGAACTCCAAAGATGCCGCACTTTAGTGACGTGAGGAAGTACAAGGGTCCTGGCTGAGCGGCATTGCTGGGGTAATGCACTTGCTGCGCAAAATCGAAGCTGTAGTGCATGGTCATATCATTGGAGTGGAGGCGTTGCAGACCCAGCTGCTGCACCATTGCCTTGGCATCCACACACAGTGACATCTGTCTGTATAGGTCACGCTGTGCATCAACCTGAAACAGCAGATTAAAGAAAAAAGTCAACATATTTTATGAAAATCATCCTAATCATATAAACATTTTAAAAAATTGTTTCAGCATACATTCCTATCAAAAGAATTTACAACAAATAAGGAAACAAACACATAAAAAGAAGTTATATGAAAGAGAGGGTTTTTTTGTGGGAAAAATAAGCTGATCTGTAAATTAATTCACATAAGCATACTACTTGAGGTAACCTTTTGTGTGCTTTTATTCAGTAGCTGATTGTGTAAGATCTTAAGTCAGAAAATAAAGGAATAAAGAAAATTTAAAAAAAAGAAAAAAAACATAACCCAAAAACATACCACAGTGACCGCGGCAGTAGAATGCAGTTTCCCTGACCACATGAAGTAGTTTGAGCACACATGAGAACAGTTGTTATTCCCACAGGAAGGTAATGTTCTACTCACAGTACAGGGGTGACTAGGGCAGGGGCTTAGGGGCAGAGAATGCCCTGTGCGTCAGGTCTGACGAAGGGTCTGATGTGCTGGCTTTGGTAATCCTTGCAGTCAGCTGATAATCCAGGGGGCTGAATTCGGGCAGGGAGACCGACCAGACGACATCTGGCAGTGTCCACACAGTATGCTAGCTGGATCTGTTCCTCCTCTGCACTCAGTGTGGTTTTCACATACACAGTTCCAGGAGTGTCTGAGGAAAAACAGAAATGAAATATTTTTTCATTCCCTCCAGTGCCTTAAAATACACATCAAAAAAAGTTTGCCAGTCATAGACCATGACTTTTCTCTTCCCCAGCCTCTGTGCCAGTGATGTGTGCCCGATTGATGCTTTTGGTGGTGCTGCTGTTGATGACATGGCACAGGTCGTTGAGGCAGTGAACTTCGCAGCGTTTGAAGCGTTGCTTCAGGAGGCTGAATTTCAGCTCGTCCCATTTATAGGATAATGCGGTTTCTGTGTCAGCAACCTGCGCAAACAACAGTACATGTGCTTGAGATGCAGGCTGATTAAATTTCACTTCAGAAGTTGACATCTGAGGTCTGACTGGGAATTTAGCAACCATATAATCAATCACAAGCAGCCATAAAGTAGCACCTGACTGAAGAACAGAAAACTTTTTTGCTGGCATCACTGAGTGTGGCCACAACTTCCCCAGTAGCACTACCAACAAACAAGTCTTTGTCTCCAGTAGCACTACCAACAAACAAGTCTTTGTCTCCCTTCTGAAGATCCATGTTCCTGTAGTCGTGAGACAATGTTGACTGGACCTTGGGCTGCAGGCAGAGCTTATTTTCTTGGATTGTTTTCCTGACGACTCCTCTCACACAAGGACCTCTTTAGGACTCCAGACGGGCATTGGATATTGGGGATGAACTGGTTGAAGCCACCTTTTTCAAAAATATTCAGCAGTGGTGTCCAATTGGAAATCAGCCTTTGTAGGCAAAGGCCAAGAGACAGCCATCTGGTGCACATGTTTCAGGATCTTTTGTGTTTCCCCATTTGCAAGCGCTTTTAAATGACTTGAGAGACTGCTTTCTTTTTTTTTGATATTTCCAGATAGTAAAAAATGTCTACTAGCAACTTGTCAGTTTTTACCGCCAAAGCTGCTGCAGCTTTTTCAGCTGCAAGATTTATGAAGTGGCATGGACAGCCAGTGTTCAACAGATTCTTCTTTCTTGTCTTGAGCTGGCCCAGCACTCCATTTGTGGCTCCAACCATGACTGACTGCTGCATTGTCTGTGACAATAGAAAGACAGTTTCTCTTCCAAGTTTCTTCATCTATTCCAACATTCTGAAATTCTTGAAGAATGAGTTAAGCAATATTTTTTCCAGTGCCTGATTTGTCCCAGTGCTGGCACTGAAAGAATGCAGGTCCGGACACATTCTTGAAACAGGGCAGTAGAATGTCACCACCA
>JADBJO010034218.1:0-5000 GCA_016801955.1 Conus betulinus
TGAATCACAGAGCGACTGCACCCAAGTTGTCTTCCTCTCTGACGCGCTGTCCGTCCTGGAGGCCCTTGCAGGAGACAAACTTCCTCGTCTAATGGAGAAACTCCAGGAACTCGCCAAAAGTAGACGAGTAGTCCTGCATGGGTACCTGCCCACTGCGGAGTCCCAGGGAACGAGGCAGCGATCGATCAGCTCGCCAAAACCGGAGCCAGAGGAAGACAACCAGACAACAGCGTCAGCTTCGCAGAGAAGAAGACCCTTGTGAAGGCTCTGATGCGACCACAACCCACAAGGGATGCCTTCCATCTTCTGGAGAGACAGGAGCAGTGGTCATTATGAGACTCAGAACTGGCCACTGCCGACTCAATGCCCCCTGCATAGGAAGCTGAAGCTGGCGCCTTCCCCCTCCTGCTCCGTATCCTGTATAACAGTTTCAGTGTCTTCAAGGTGCCACTGCCTGCGGCATTGTCCATATACGCTTCACCACAGCTGCTAAGTTACCAGATCACATCGCAGAAGATTTAGAGCTGTTGGGCAAATCAGTTCATGTCATAGATGAACGGGTTGAAGGCGAGGGTCCCTTGGATACGACTCAGCAGATGTCTGACTGCGCGTTAGCTCAACACGCTGGTCAGACCTCTGATCCTGCCTTACATTTTCTGTGCCACAACTATCATTGTATATGCGTTTACGAGTGTGTGTGCACATGTGTGTGTGTGTGTGTGTGTGTGTGTGTGTGTGTGTGTGTGTGTGTGCGCGCGCGCGCGCGCGCGCGCGCGTATATGCGCTAATGGGTGGGCCCGTGTGCGCGTGTGTGTGTGTGTGTGTGTGTGTGTGTGTGTGTGTGTGTGTGTGTGCATCCATGTGCGTGTGTATGGTCGTGCATGTGCATGTCTATGCGTGTGTGCATGTGTGATCTGTGAACTTGTGTGAGCATGCACGCATGTGCGCACGTGTGCGAACATATATGTGCGTATGCCTAGCAAAATTACCCTTACCCTCTGTATATGTGCGTGCCATCTCTCTCTCTCTCTCTCTCTCTCTCTCTCTCTCTGTGTGTGTGTGTGTGTGTGTGTGTGTGTGTGTGTGTGTGCGCGCGCGCATTTGATCATTTATGTGGATTGAATCTTTCGAAGATGACATTGTTATTATTGATCAACAACCATCACCACAACAACAATAACATGAACGGAACTGAAATAAAAATTTCATCTTTCATTGTTTGAGGTAAGCTTTTAGTCTTATTTCAAAGAACAGCCTTCCGATCACTTGTAAAGGTCTAGTGAATAGAGAGTGGGTTGGGGAGGGAAGGAAGGGGGGGGGGGGGGGGGGGAGATGGAGACAAAAAAAAAAAAAAAAGAAAAAGATAACTACAACAAGAAGAAAAAAACCCTCTCCCGCGTCCAGATTCAAATTACGGACCAGGCTTCGAGGCGAGATCGTTCACCACTACGCCACAACACACAGACAGACAGACAGACAGCTTTACAGTATGGCAATGGTAGGGAATGCTGTTCCTGTCACCAACTCACCTTCTTTCTCCATCGTGAACTGAGGGGGTGAGCGGTTTGTACACACATACACAAAACACACACTCACAACACAAAAGCCGCACACAGCTGTGTCAGTTTGAAATCAGCCGCAGAGAATTCGGCGGCCACCCGAAACCCGTTGACTCTCTCCCCCACCAACACTCAGCTTGGATATTCAGCCGAAAAAGTTAGTTTGCAAAACAAAACAAAAACAACAAAAAAAAAAACTCTCCACAAAATATGTGTCAACAACTTGTTTTGTTATTAAGAAATGGAGCGACCAGCATCAGCGAAACTCCTGCAGGAACGGTAAGACATGAAATCTGAAAATAAGTAAACGAATAAGAAAGTAAGTAAATAAAGAAATAGATAAGTGAGTAAATAAACGACACCAGTATATGAAAGTTGTCCTAGAAATTCCGGCAACATACGCCTGTCGGTCGAACAATAGAGGGCGCGATCGAACGAGGCCTGCCACTCACTACAGTGATAGTGAATCCCTCGCTCAATGCCGCCGACTCTCAGTTGTGTGTGTATGTGTGTGTGTGTTGTGTGTGGTGGGTGTATTGGCCAAGATAGGGCTCACAACCAGCCGTTTACTGAGACATGATAATGGCCAGGTTTGACTGGCGCTCATCGCAATGGGTGAGTGTGCACAAGGTCATCACGCATGAGTGGGTCACATGGCGCCTGTATCGGAATGTGAATGAGAACCACTCGGATACCGTTACTATTGACGACGACGCATGGACCCACTTGTGTGTGATGACCTTGCACACACACACACACACACACACATAGCTATGCGAACGTTCACCTGTAACCTTTCATCCTCCTCCAAGGGCGTCGTTACCATCTTCACGTATGTCTTTAACGGACTCCCTCTCCACTCCAACCTCCATCTTTCTCATATTTACGTGTGATTTTGAGTTCCCTTTTCTTGTATTTGTAGTCTGTTTTAAAGACGTGCTATGATCTGGTGTAAGTGATGATTGTTCGATGCCACGTAGGCACGTAGGCACCGATATATAAACATACATAAATATGCATACATAACAAGCAAGTGCATGTGTAATCTCTCTCCCTCTCTCTCTCTCTCTCTCTCTCTCTTATTCAATATAGTCTATTTATTTTACTACACACACACACACACACACACACACACAGAACAGTAAAAATTATCCCAACATACACGCCCCAAACAACCACCGTGCTCGGCCCACGCCAACAGTGAAAACACCACACAGGATTTTTTTTAAAAACAAGAAAAAAAAAAGGGGGGGGGGGGGGGGACTCCTATCCATTGTCTTTCCCCACACAAAGTCGACCGGCGTCGTAGAGAGGACCATAAAGAAGTATTTTCCTAACACCACTACTGATAACATTGCTGATAGAGAGGACCATAAAGATTGCTGGTTTGTGTGCAGAACTGCGCTACTTCGGCGTGTAGACGCCAGTTGACAGCAGAATAAAGTGGTCCACTCTTTCCTCATTACCTTTTCACCATTCACTTTGTGACGGTAAGTAACCCCGTGGCGTCAGTGGAACTCCAGAGACGGCAGGACAGGTATCTCACCTTTTCCTTCCACTGTTCAATTTTGTCGGAGGGCGGCTTTGAAAGGCATCGGAGATGGGGAGCTTAGATGAAAGAACCCGGACTCTCCAGTTACGGCCAGCATTAACTAACCGCAACCTGAGGCTGACTCTAACCCCAAACCTAACCTAATACCCTTACTTTATACACCTAATGATATGTGTGGCAGTGTACGGCAGTGGAGTTGCCTTTCCTTGTTCTCTACCACTGAAGGAAAGAGCGTCTCGTGCAGGCCACAATTAGGACTTTGCACTGAAGCACTATATAATCCATGCAGGCGTTTGGAGGCCTACCATAGATTTGAGCCAGCATTTCATGTTAAACTGATAGCTGATCGAAAGAACAACTCCCCACCGATTGATTCCCATGTGTTTTTGTTTGTTTGTTTGTTTTGTTTGTTTTTGGGGGTCACCGGTGAAATCGTAAATAATCTTCAAATACATGACCTTCCTCTTGGTTGACAACACAATTCAGGCCTTTGCGCTCACCCATGACCCTATCTTTTACGCCAGCTCCAGAGAGCCTACGTAATTCCATTCCTGTGATTTCAGTCTGTCTGCTTGGAACCACCTGGCCTGTACCTTGATGTGATTTCAGTCTGTCTGCTTGGAACCACCTGGCCTGTACCTTGATGTGATTTCAGTCTGTCTGCTTGGAACCACCTGGCCTGTACCTTGATGTGATTTCAGAACCACCTGGCCTGTACCTTGATGTGATTCCAGTCTGTCTGCTTGGAACCACCTGACTGGTACCTTGATGTGATTTCAGTCTGTCTGCTTGGAACCACCTGACTGGTACCTTGATGTGAGTTCAGTCTGTCTGTTTGGAACCACCAGACTGGTACCTTGATGGCCAGGTGACAGCTGGGAGGCAGGAAGGAATGAAGGGGGCAGGGGAGAAAGAAGTATTGAAACAGCAGGGACAGAGCTACGCACACAGGTGGGCCTTGATAAAGAAATGCGATTGTGCCAATGAAGGACACTAGACACAGACTTGCTCAATACATATTTAGCGATTCTTACCTCGACAAAAGCACTCCTACAAAGTTTGAATACTGTCTGTGAGAACATGCTTAAAAAAAAACACGCTGAAATGTCACATAGATAATGTAACAAAAGAAAACCTTTTTAAACAATAATTGCCGATATGATTATGATATCATTAACTCATTGATCAGTAGCCCTTTAAGCTCATACATTTTTTTTTTTCTTTTTGTTTTTGCCGATTTGTGAGTGTGCAGTCCAAAACACTAAAGAGCAGGGGCATGGACCGAACGGAATTGGAACCTGGTCGGTCATCAATACGAGTAGCAGAGAAAGACAAACACTTCATCACTGCCTGCTAAAAGATGTCTCCGCCCTCCTTCATCACTGCCCGCTAAACGCTCTGTCCATCCTCGTTCATCACTGCCCGCTAAAAGCTCTGTCCATCCTCGTCACTGCCCGCTAAAAGCTCTCTCCGCCCTCCTTCATCACTGCCCGCTAAAAGCTCTCTCCCGCCCTCCTTCATCACTGCCCGCTAAAAGCTCTCTCCGTCCTCCTTCATCACTCTAAAAGCTCTCTCCATTCTCCATCACTGCCCGCTAAAAGCTCTCTCCGTCCTCCTTCATCACTGCCCGCTAAAAGCTCTCTCCGTCCTCCTTCATCACTGCCCGCTAAAAGCTCTCTCCGTCCTCCTTCATCACTGCCCGCTAAAAGCTCTCTCCGTCCTCCTTCATCACTGCCCGCTAAAAGCTCTCTCCCTCCTCCTTCATCACTGCCCGCTAAAAGCTCTCTCCCTCCTCCTTCATCACTGCCCGCTAAAAGCTCTCTCCCTTCTCCTTCATCACTGCCCGCTAAAAGCTCTCTCCGTTCTCCTTCATCACTGCCCGCTAAAAG
>JADBJO010034218.1:10000-12500 GCA_016801955.1 Conus betulinus
ATGGTTTCCCTGTCCCTTCTGCAATGGTGCCAATGGTTTCCCTGTCCCTTCTGCAATGGTGCCAATGGTTTCCCTGTCCATTCTGCAATAGTGTCAGGCTGTCCTTTTTTGTTTTTAAGCTTTCAGTGTTCTTTTTTCCCCCCAGAGAAACACGCTTTATTTAGCTAACAGGAGAAATACATACATAAAGAGGATAAAGAGGACATAAAGAGGACAGTGCGCAGAGGTTTTCACACAGACATTAAACTGATAATACATAATATATTCTTTTTTTTTTTTTAAAACATTTTTAATTGTTTCTTTTTTAACATAGACAGTACACAAACATTCATGCACCAGCAAATTTGACAGGATACATTATGCACAAATACAGACAGTGTTGATCCGTGACAGTAATTCTAAAAAAAAAAAAAAAAAAAAAAAAAAAAAAAAAAAGAAAAAAAAAAAAAAAGCATCGGCAGGTTATTCAAAAAGGGGTAGATACATTACCCATTGAGCCAGACAGTTTTTCTGAGACACATCAATACGATAGACATATTTTTCAATTTCATATCTTCTTTTCAGATATGAAATATACTGAATGAATTGTGGCTGTTTACCTTCACATTTGCATTTGTAGATAAAATATTTAGCTAACAGCAGAATTAAGTCAAAAACCTTGTCAGCTCTGTAATGGTTATCGCAGTTAAATAAAACTATATTTTCTGTTAGCGATATGTTTGAGTTGTTACATTTTTCATTTATCGAATTTTGAAATGTCCTCCAGAAATGTTTTGTCCTTGCACAGGTCCAGAAGATGTGTCTTATCGTTTCTTTCTCCTTGTGACAGAACGAGCATTTGTCTGAATTGGTTATATTCATTTTCTGAAGAATTACATTTGTTCCCAAAATTCTATGAGTTACTCTGATTTGGACCATTTCAGTTTTATATCTTTTATTTTTCCAATTTTCTGAAATGCTTTGAACCAACAGACCCCAGTTCCTAGCCTTTCTTCCCACTTTATTACAACACTTAGGCTCATTTGCATCTTCCATTAAGATGTCATAATAGTACCCTTGCTCCTATAGGAGCTGTTTTGATTCTGTTCAGTAATTGATTAGAAAAATTCGAGAGGCCTGTGCGTCAAATTCAGTCCTATCTCTCTTGCGTATTTTCTCACTGCACATATGATTCCATGGTAAGTAACAAAATTACTGAACACGCCATACTTTCTCTGTGAAAGATTGGAATGTGAAGAAGTTGCCATTGTCATCCAAAAGATTTCCTACAAACAGTACATTATTTCTGATCCAGGTTTTATAATAAACTGTTTTTTTCTCAACTTTAATATGATTGTTACAAAAAAACCGGTTCAGAACAAAAATCTTCTACAGTTTTGACATGTTTTATCTCTCCAAATTCTTTGTATGCTTTAAAAAAACATCTTTCCAGAATGTGTTTACACAGCCGTGGTTCGGCAAATCGGACCCTATGTTTTCCATTATGTCAATATTCGGATACTGAAGTCTGAGAAGTTCTTTCCATTTATGGTTACTGGATTGTATTTTACGAATCCACGTTAGTTTCAATGCGTTCAGATATTTTTTTAATGTTGGGTATACCCATACCCCCCGAGCTGATGTTTTTAACAGACGTTTTTCTATTTATTCTATCTTTGTTTTTATTCCATACAAATTTAAACACTAATTTTTGAATTTCCTCACAAAGACGGTCAGGTGGATTTGAGGTATATCGAAAAATCTTTTTGTCTTAAATAATTAAACACGTCTCGACGTTTCTGAGCATTTGCGAGACCCTGGCAGTTCATAGACCCAATTTTGATTTCCCTACAAGTCATTATGGTAGACAGATGTATACTTAATAGGGATATTCATATGTTTCCACAAATTACATAAAAAGCGAAATGTTTTCTCATAAAGCACATATGGCAAAAAAGAACAAAACTGGAAAGCGGAAATCCATGTCACATACACTATGCACATCATCGCTAAAGCACACATCAACATTGCATGATGAGAAATCAATAGAACCTGTCAATTCACTGGCATACTGACACATACCACACGCACACAATTCTATACATAGACATTGAGACATGAATAAATCATGTATAACATTGAATGTTATCGGATGGTGATCACTGGCATGAGCAGTGCAAAATCGTCATTGGCATCACTCTTTACGTTTTCAAAACGCTGAATAGCTACCATCTATAGATGGAGGATGATCAAATCGAACAAGGAAAAACAAAGCAGAGCAAAACAAAACAAAAAGATGGCCGAATTCGGCGGCAGAAGACGCCAATCACAGGTATTAATTATATAAAGCATAATAATAATTATGCAATATGATCTTCCTCCCTCGCAATTCACACACACACACACACACACACACACACACACTCTCTCTCTCTCTCTCTCTCTCTCTCTCCCCCCCCCCCCCACCCCCCCCCCCCCCTCTCTCTCACACACACACACACACACACACGCGCGCGCGCGC
>JADBJO010034219.1:0-13718 GCA_016801955.1 Conus betulinus
CTGCACGTACTACCCCAATGTCACCTAACTGCCACACAGCGAGGCAAGGACCGGTGTTACACTAGTGTGTGTTCCCTTTAAATTAACCACGGTTTATTTTTACACGAGATTTTTTTGGGCCGGCCGACACATCATTTCATTTTTACAAGCTCGAATGGTATGTGTGACGGCAACCAGGAAGGTCGCTACACGTACGTATCTGGAAGTGGAAACACTGTTGATGATTATTTTTTAATGTCAAGGGATATGTTTGCTAGTGTTTCTGACGTCTGTGTACTTCATGTATATGAACGTATTGAGTCTGATCATATGCCTATAGTTTTGACCATTAATGTTAACAATGATCGATTAAATCAACCCAAAGACAAGAACATTAACAATTTTGTGGAAAAGTTTTGTTTGGAATGAAAAATATAAAGATCACTTTACAGACATGATGTGTTCATCTGAGATCCAGCAGAGAGTCGAAATGGCTATCAGACAAATTGATGTAAATGTAAATGACGCGCTCAGTACTTTTAATTCTTGTTTAAAAGATGCTGCAAAATGTATGACGAAGCGGATAATGAAATAGTCGTAGGGAATGTGATGATTGGTATGACACTGAGTGTCGCCAAAGTAAAAGGAATGCTAGAAGATTAATAAGTAAGTTAATCGTAGTAAACTTTCAACGGATCGAGTTTTGTATTGTAATGCTAGGCGGGAATACAAACAACTTTTGAAAACGAAAGAAAGGGATTTTTGACAGAGCATTGTTTAGAAAAATTAGCAGCGTCTGTAAACTCTCAGAAAGATTTCTGGAACACAGTACAGAAGATCAGAGGTGGTAAGAAACAACCTTTAAATAACATTATTTTGGAGAACTGGTTTGAACATTTTAAAGGACTGCTTGAAAGAAATGAAGATACTGGTAATTTATTAGCACAACCATGTAGTGATGGCGAAAGTGCTGGCAACGATAGTGGTAACTGTTCTTTAAATCGTCCAATCTCAAATGAAAAAATTCTGTTGGCATTAAGAAAAAAAAAAAAATGGCAAAGCTGCAGGCCCTGACGGGATAATTGGAGAGATAGTTAAATATGCTTGCAAATCTGAACTGGTTGTTTGTTTTCTAAAGAATTTCTTTAATGCTTTGTTTGACAGGGTCTTTTTCCAGAAATTTGGTCGAGTCAATTATCCTTCCATTGTATAAAAAAGCTGATGCTAATAATCCAAACAATTATCGAGGAATATCTTTGAGCAATATATGCAGTAAATTATATAGCACTGTCCTAAATGGAAGACTTCAGGAATGGGTAGAAGAAAATAACTTAACTAGTGAATTCAAGCAGGGGTTTAAACAGAATTATTCAACAGTTGATCATATGTTCACTTTGATGTCGTTTGTTGAAAAACAGTTTGGATTGAATCGTAAATTATATGTAGCCTTTATAGATTTTGAGAAAGCCTTTGATTCTGTAAATAGAAGTATCCTTTGGCGATTTTGCTCAAAAATGGTGTTCATGGTAAAATGTATAAGTCCATTATCAGCATGTATGACTCTGTAAAAGCAAGAGTGCGATGTGGAGGATCTCTTACAGATTCTATATACTGTACATCCGGGGTAAAACAAGGAGGTGTTTTGCAGCCCTATTTTTTGTTCTCATTATTCATGAATGAATTAACGTTGGAAGTTATTAATTCTGGAAGACATGGCGTGCGGTTTGTAAATGATGTCTTAGAAATATTTATTCTGCTATTAGCTGACGATGTGGTATTGTTATCCGAAACTATTGTTGGTCTGCAAACACAGCTGAACAGTCTAGAAAGAGCTGCTGTATCACTTCAATTAAATGTAAACATGACAAAAAGCAACATAAATAGTCTTTAGAAAAGGAGGTTATCTTGCTGCGAGAGAAAGATGGAATGGAAATATTATGCCAGTAGTAAATGTTTACAAATATTTGGGTATGTTCTTTTCAACACGCCTGAGCTTTACATTTGCTTGTAAAGATCTTGTGAGCAGAGCTAAATACGCCTTATTGTGTATCATGAAAAAGGTGACAATATTGAATAACAATTCTTTAGCACTATTTTTAAAACTGTTTGATTCTCAAATCAACCATTTGTGCAATATGGTGCTGAACTGTGGGGTATTAGCAGCTCTTGCTTATGAGGTGGAGAAGCTACATTTATACGCACTGAAGAAGAAGTTGTTGGGAGTATCTATATATACGCCTAATGATTTAGTCTACGGGGAGACAAATAGGTATCCTATATATATTTAGTTTCTATAGTCAGTCATTCGTTATTGGTTAAAGTTAACAAGAATGCAATCACATAGATTACCCCATAGAGCTTACAATACGTTAGTTGAGTTTGATGCCAAAGGCAAGACAAATTGGGCTTCGAGGGTAAGCCTAAAATTGTATGAATGTGGATTTGGCTTTGTATGGGAAAGTCAGGGGGTTGGGGACATACGTGGTTTTATCCGTGAATTTCGTCAGAGATTAATAGATTGTCGATGGCAAAGCTGGCATTCTCATGTTCAGGAAAGTGACAGATATGATATCTATCGTATGTTAAACGCAGAGCATAGATTGCCATTGTATTTCTCTATAAACTTAGACAAACATTTGAGATACATCTTAACAAAATTTAGATTTGGTATCACAGAAATAAGTAGTCATTTTAATCGTTGTAGAGAACTCAGTGATGATCATCTCCTTTGCCCATTATGTCACGAGGCTTTTGATAATGAAGTTCATTTTGTATTTTCGTGCCAGGAACTTTATTATATTAGGCAAGAGTTTATTCCAGAAAAAATACTATAGACAACCATGTATCTTCAAGCTGATTATGCTAATGACTTCAAAAAAATGAAACACTTGTAAAGCAGTTTTGCTTGTTTTTGTGCAAAGCATTTATGAATCGAAAATTTCTTACAGCCTAGTTTCTTTGTATCATTAAATGCTTGAATTTGTTTAACATGGTTACATATATTTGTTTAAGTGTATAACAATAAGCAGTGTAATCGTTGATGCATCGCAGGCTTAAAACTTGTAACAATGTGAACGTTGTGAACTTGTTTTTGTTTGTTTCTACTTGTCGCATTGACATTAGAATATAATCTCAATTATTTTGTCCCCCTTCTGAGGGGATATGGCCTAACAGAATAAAGATCTGAATCTGAATCTGAATCCCTCTCTCTCTCTCTTTTATCACTCTTCCTTCCACCTACTATCCCTGCATCTTTTGGTTTCTCTACCCCTCTCTCAGCCCTAGCTTTATATATAAAGACAGACAACGTGTAAAAGCCGACGTCCTGAACTCTGTATGAAGCATCCATTATTGACGATGACCATCAGCGACAGCAGCCCTGTAGAACCCACGTTAGATGATACTAAAACCTCCAAGCCAGATTTTTTTCCCCCACAAGCACGGGTCCAACAATTTGCATGTTCGTCTACTGCCTGCGTATGCTTGAGTTTTCTACCATTGGGGAATAGAATGTGACCGAACTTATACTTGACCAAGTCCTGATATTGGCTGGAAGTGAAATAAAAGCCAAGCGAATGCGAGTGATGTGTGCCCACAATGCACGGCAAGGGCTACATCAATAAAATGATTGCATAATCTCTTGATTTCCAAAGAAATACGATGGCATATTCCGTCCTCACCCCCACCTGATCCCGGCAGGGCGTCTTTTGTCAAAGAACTCTGCTGATATTCTTCATCAGGGAGACTATAGACGTCATCACTACTACTTAGAGATATGATCTGAAACAGTTGAAAAAAAAAATGTAAAAAAGAAAAGATACAAGCGAAAGAAAGATTCAAAGATGGCGCAAAGGAACTTGCGAGTTATCGAGCACTCGCAAAAGCCGCTTCCGGCTTTATCGGCTCAGCTGTTCGAAAGCGACATGTTGCAGCTGGGCAAGTGTTGCTCTTCCATTACTGTTTTATGCTGGTGTCTTGGTGGTGTGAAATCACGTGTTGACATTGCACGTGTCTTCTGCCAACCATCAGTCACCAGCCCCAGACTGTGACTGAGAATCTGAACACATGAGAGAGACAGAGAGAGAGAGAGAGGTGAGGGTGAGAGACAGAGACAGACAGACAGAGATGGAGGGGGGGAGGGAGAGGAGGGGGGAGGGAAGGAGAGGAAAAGGCTTGACGAGAGACAGACAGACAGACAAAAATGATGAACGAGTGAGTAAGCAAGAAAGCGTGCGTGTCTACATGCGTCTGTGTGTGTTTTGTGTGTGTGTGTGTGTGTGTGTGTGTGTGTGTGTGTGTGTGTGTGTGTGTGTGTATGCGCGCGGGGGGGGGGGGGGGATATGTATGTGTGTGTGTGTGTGTGTGTGTGTGTGTGTGTGTGTGTGTGTGTGTGTGGTGAGAGAGAGTGAGAGAGAGAGAGAGAGAGAGAGAGAGAGAGGGGGGGTTCTTTTTAAAGCTATTAATTCTCTGTAACAGGTGGTGTAAAATAACTGATTCTTGACATGATATTACATGGCCGGATACTGGTCGCAAATCAGAAGAATGACATTCATCAGCTAACTGCATACTGTATTTCTGATATTGAGAGCTTCTACAAAAGGAATTGCCAGCAGCTCACAATGGATATGCTGATGATATCAACGCTTGACAGTCTAAACAGGAACAGCTAGCAAAAATACTCGGATGGGTGAGGGGTATTAATAAGCTTCACGACAGATGCACATGGACTTAACAAACGAGCGACCGAGTACGAACACCGACAACGGTTATAAAATTGCTTTTGGAAATAGATCTGGATATCCTGGGGTGTGATCCCACTTTCTACCCTCAGCCACTGTTTACAATCAAACAATCATACACGGAACAATATGCTACCCACATGGCGGCGAAGGAAAACCGGTACATCTATATGACTACGGCCTGAAAGATATATAATGGTGACAGTGACATGAGCTTGACTTTGGACCAAATGTTCAACTGGAATGTGAATACGACTGAAAACGAAGACCGGAATCAATCGGACATTGATCTCGACGCTGTTGACAGTGACAGTGACAGTTACTATGAAGCTGAAGTGAATGCGAGTAGTGACAGTGACATGGACATAGGTGACGCAGGTGCTACTGACGTCGGTGGATGTGCACAGTCATCGCAGTGGTTGAACGACGATTTTCGGACTGAAGTTCGTGTGTTTGATGCATACAGGGGCCCCCCATGTCCACAAGTGAATCTTCGAACACCTTTTGATTATTTTCACTTGTTTTTCCTTTGGACGCATTCCATCTCATGGTCAGGGAAACCAACCTGTATGCAAGACAAACGCTCATGGCTGCTGGGCTTCCAGAGGATAAATTTGAGCCAACCACTGTGGATGAAATCAGAGCTTTTGTTGGTCTTCTCATGTTTATGAACATGGCCCCACTTCCTCATCGTGATTTTTATTGGAAAGAGTCATCTCCTTTCTTCAATCCTTGGGTGTCAAGTGTCATGTCAAAGAACAGGTTTGAACAGCTGAATCAGTATTTTCACCTTGCTGATACTACTCAGTTTGTTCCCAGAGGTCAGGCTGGGTATGACCCCCTGTACAAAGTCAGACCTCTCATTTCTATGACTCAAGAATGTTTTTGCTATGCAATTTCTGCCTGGTCAAAACATGACAGTAGATGAGGCAATGATCAAGTTCAAGGGTCGTTGTGGTTTTCTGCAGTACGTGCCTGCAAAACCAACAAAAGTGGGGCCTCAAAGTGTGGGCTTTTTGTGTGATGCTGATTCTTTTTATATGCTGAATTATTCAGTATATACTGGGAAGACCAATGATGTGCCTGCTGGGACAGGTGATGCCCCTGGGGGATCGTGTCGTCAACACTTGGCAAAACCCCATTATTTCAAGTGGCACACCATCTACTTTGATAATTATTTCACGTCAGTCCCCCTCATTCAGCATCTGTTTCAGAAGAAAACCCTGGCGTGTGGGACTGTGCGAAACAACAGAAAGGGTCTGCCACAGGATATGAAGCCAGCAAAATGTGTCAAAAAAATCTGGGGACACAAAGCGCTGGTTTCGTGAGATTGCCTATGATGATTTGAACGGCAAGCTTCAGGCTGTTGCTTTGATTTGACCGTCGTAAGGTCACCCTTCTTACTTCTGCCCATGATGGAACTGATGGAGAGCTTGTCTGAAAAGGTGCAGGGGGGTGTTGAAAAAGCCAGGTATTCTAGGCCCTGGCTGTGGCTGATTACACCAAGAACTACAATGGTGTTGACAAGCATGATCAATTGCGATCACATTACTGTTCCAAGCAGAAATTCATGAAGTGGTGGAAATATGTGTTCTTCTTCTGCCTGGACACTGCTGCAGTAAATGCCTATATATCTACAAAAACTCTGCAGCTGCCCCACTGAAACTGCATGTGGATTTTCAAACTGATATTATCATGGGCATGGTGAATGGTTTCAAGGGTCGAAAAGGGATCGGCCGTCCCGTTGTTCATGACAATCCAGACAAGCACAAACACACTCCTTCCAAAATCCAGTCTGCCAGAGGCAAGAAGGACTGTGTCTGGTGCAAGAAGGAAGGCAGGAAAACCCCAGCAGGCAATGCCATCCAGTCAACACATGAGTGTGTGATGTGTAAGGTGGCACTTTGCAAGGATCGTGGCTGCTTCTTTTCTTTTCATCAGCAGTGAGTAGATTCCAACACACTCATTCTTAGCAGTACACCTGATACTGGACCTCAATTTCGATGTCCTCTCCACGTCTGTGGCCTTGGTTTGGTTCCGTCGGGGTCACCGGTATCGGCGGTCCATGGGGGCTGTCGTTGGACGGACGGACGTGGTGGCGCCCTCCGGAGGGAGAGCTCACTCACGCCGGCTCCGCGACTAAGCAATTATTGTCGTCAGTAGGGGGCTTAGTAGGTGGTGTCCTGCGTATGTTAGATCAGAACAGGTGCCACTGAACACCACTGAAGTGACTCGGCAGCAGTGCAGTGTCTCCTCCGGTGGGTTTGCCTCTTGACGGCTTGACATTGACTGCTCCCTGTGGATTGCCGGTGCCGGGGCTGTGACGGGGCCGACTGGGCTGTGGCTGTGGACGGGGTGTCGGAATGAACGGCGTGGATGCACTGCCTCTGAGGTGGCGCAGAGGTTGGGAGCAAAAAAAAAAAAAAAAAAAAAAAAAAATTTGAGTGTTGTTTGTGTTGTGATGCCTGTCTTTCTTCCTTCCTACTAACACCTGCATATAGTTAGAAATATTATCAGTCATAGGAATTCTTTTTCTCACAAACACAAACTAACTCATGCAGATCTTAAATAAATGTCAGCGAACCGCCCAGAGAAACGTGGACAAACGAGTCACAAGACAAACCACAACGCGTTTCAACCTCTTAGGTCTTCTTCAGGTGCAACAAACAAGAAACAAATAACGAAAATGCACTTAGCTTTGATCGCTTCTGTGTTCAGCGCAAGAAAGAAGGCGTTGAATGAAAACGAGGCTGTTGGAAGGGAAATAATGTGCGAGTCAAAGTCGTAATGATGATAATATTACTGACAGGAATACTAATAATGGTCAAAAAATATATATATATATATATATATATATATATATATATATATATATAAAAAAAGAGAGACAAGATTACTACCAGTCTTGGTGTCAATAAGTAGGTATGGGAGAAAGGAGAGTGGGTTAGAGGATTCTTAAACAGCTGGGTTGCCGTGGCAACAGTCCCGGAGGCTAAGGCGATGGTGAAGTGTGTGTGTGCGTGTGTGTGTGTGTGTGTGTGTGTTGTTAGTGTGTGTGTGAGTGTGTGTGTGTGTGTGTGTGTGTGTGTGTGTGTGTGTGTGTGGATATGTGTGTGTGTGGTTATCAACATTTCCACAACATATGCATAGGAAAGAGGGAAGATGGAACAGGAGTACGTGTTGAAGAAATAGTGAATGAAAATAAAAGAAAACCAAATGAAGTGAGGGAAATGGAGTGGACAAGTATCTGAATAAACAATAGACTGATGTGATCCACGTTTCTCTGGGCGGTTCGCTGACATTTATTTAAGATTTGTTTAGATTTCCGCCTGCAGTCGTTTCACTTTGCAACTAACTCATGCAGATCAAAAAGCATGCACTCCAATACATTTTCAGTAAATATGGTAAGATTTTGACCTGTTTAACTTTTTTTTTTTTTTTTTTTCTGTTATGTAAATATTTTGTGACTTGAAAACGTCACAAAAATTTCACGTATATTCCTAGCTGCCTGTGTAACTACTAACACACCTCACAACACCCATCAGTTCTTTTCAGATGGTGAACCTGACCACTTGCCACCAAAAAGGTAGGGACTATAAAGTTGATGGGTGTTGTATTGCCTGTCTGTCACCTATTTCACTGACGTAGGTGTGTTTTCCAGGTAAAATCACGTGTGTGAGTGACAAGCAAAAAAAAAAATTTCATACCCCCCTAAAATAACAAGTGCAAACCAAAGTTCAGCTTTCCATAGATTTTTGCTGAAAATTTGATGTCTTTCTATCCATGAGTTTATTTTTTACAATTTTTTTAAAGTCGGTACCCCAATTCGGGCAGCAAATTCCAATGTAAACTCAGTAGTCTAAGCGAATTATGTCACATGAAATGCAGGACAATGAAGGTTAATGCCAACACTTAGAGTTTTTTTGTTTTTTTTTTTCCAGAACACATTCTTTTGCCGGGACATGGGCAAGTGGAGGGTGGAAAGGTCAGGAATGGAAACAGGGCTGAGGATGGGGTAGGGGACAATGGACAGAAAGAAATCAAAGAGCCACCTGTTACCCCCCCCCCCCCCCCCCCCCCCAAAAAAAAAAATGATTTACAACTGTTTCTTCTTGACAGCACTGTGCATTCTCTCTTTCTCCTGTCCTTCATCTTCTCCGCTGACCTGTCTGGCACTCTTTGCTCTGGGCGTGAGGTCGGCAGGAGGTGGCCTTGTCTGTGTGAATGGTTTTGCACATCAAGGTTTTGTTCTTCACTGCGCCATGTTTCTCGTAGAAAAGGAAGTCTCGCGAGAACGTGATTTCCTTCTTCCTGTAGCCATTTTCTACCGTCTGCAAAAAAAACGCGAGTCGATGCGTGCCGTGGTTCTCGAGTTACGAATTTTTAAAGTTTTGAAGTCGAAATGCTGTTTTTCACCATGGCTAACCTTGATTTCTGCCGTTCTATAATGAGATTTAGTGATGGAGATACTGTGATTGAGACCTGCCAACCCCCTAAGAGACCAATGAGTAAGAATTGAAGCTCAGTGAGGCAGAAATGTGTAATTTCTGAGAGCTAAGAGTAATCAAGTGCGACACCTACCTTTTTTCAAACAAACACGATGTGATGAAATGATTCGCACAATTTTTGTGAAACTTTACGTTTCTTCAAAAACAAGCTTTTAAGTGTCACAAGAAATCTTTACAAATTATGAAAATGTAGAATACACTGGAAACACACACATATGCGAACATATGTGATGAAACCTTTGTTCTTGCCAGTCATCACATTGGCATTATCACAAACCAAGGACAGGCAGTTCTGCCATGGCACACCAAGGCTTGATAGTGCGCCAGAAACAACCTCAAAAATGTTCTCCCCTGTTGCTGACTCTGTGTGCATGTGGGATTGGCTATCAGCTCAGTGGCGATTGTGTCATTTTTTAAGTATCGCACCACCCCAGGAAAGAATTTTTGTCCCCCCCCCCCCCCCCCTTCCTGACTTCCATCAGTCCCCCAACACAAACGGTCCATTCTGCAGTCCCCCATGGCAAGGGTCCTCACAATGTGTGTTGTGTTTGTTCGACTGCTCTTGAACTGTTTGGCGATCTCCGAATCTGAGAACGCTTCTTTAAAAAGCTGGGATGCATAGTCGGCTGCGCTAAGAGCGATGTTGTGCTCGACGAAAAAATCCGGCCACCCAATGCTTCAGCCCGAATTACCCTTTTCCTCATTTCATCCTCTTTTGAGGTGTCTACACTCTGAAAAAAAACTGTGTGATGCTAGAAGAATTCGGCGCGTTAGAGGAATCGATGTGCTTGCGTGACTAAAGTGATGCTTCACATCCACCATCCCGCCATGGGAAATTGTGAAGTCCAGTTCGCAAGTGGTACACCTTGCACAATTTACACCTTTAGCCGAAGGTCGTATGCAGCAGGGAACTTTTCCCGAGTACTCTTTTCGGGACTTTTGACCAAGTTTTTTCTTTTTTTCGCATCTTGTCCAGAACTTTCTGCTCCACGTTTCGACATTTTCGTAGCTACAGCTTCAAAAGGACGCCAACTTCGCTGAATGGTAAAGATGGTGAAACGAACTGCCCATGACCGGAAACGCTTCTTGAAGATTACTGGTTATACGCACGGCGTCATGCGCGTCTGTACATGAGCCGATTTTTTTGTCCGTTTTTTTTTTTTTTTTTTTTTTTAAACTTTCAATGCGTGATTTTTGGGCTAAATGCGTAAGGGCGTAAGATTTATCACTTGGCTTTTCCCAACCCCAGCATCTGTTTTCCCAACCATGTTTCATCTCATACACATATGGTAACAGGGGCTTATGAAGGACAGAAAGCTAGAACGCGCGTAATTGTTGATCAATGGCGATCTTCTTGGCAAGAACAATAACTCTTGACAACAAATGGCTACACTCCATAAGTTGAGGAAATTGTCCGGAGCCATGTCGGCGATTTTCGGACAACTAGAATTTATTTGGTTTTGCCTTTGTTGTTTTTGGTTTTCTATCTCTTTGGTTTTGAAGATGCTTGTTTGAGGTTTTGAAGATGCTTGTTCAATTTTCCCAAACCTTCCCAACCCACAGATACCAAATGCCATTTTCCCCAAAACTTTCACAACTAGGAAAATGACCATCCCTTTTTCCCAAACCTTCCCAACTATTCCTAACCTGTGGGAACCCTGATATATATATATGTAGATCAGCACCGAACCAACACCTATGGTGCAATATGAAAATGACTCAAGCAGGTGTGTGTCTTTTTTCATTTTTTTAAAAAAAGCGAGTGAGTCAGTATGTGTATGTGTGTGTGTGTGTGTGTGTGTGTGTGTGTGTGTGTGTGTGTGTGTGTGTGTGTGCGTGCGTGCGCATGTGTGCGTACATTTCTCTCTCTCTCTATATATATATACACACACACACTCACTCATACATATATGCTTCATGATTTGATTAACTTGCACAATCTGCTGCTATGACAAGCCTGGGCATGTTTTCAAGGTCTAATAAACATGTTTATACATCCTTCTTTACTCTTCGGCCATGGGTCAGAGGTCCACCATCATCGAGATTGTAGGATATTTTCAATCCCACAATGCATGCAGCCACACTCTGTCTTCAAGGATACAGAGTAGTACATTCATATAGTTTAAGATCTAAAGAAACTATTGTTCCACATTTGAGTTAAATCATGAAAGACCTTCATTCAATGATGCACAGTGAAAAACAAAAACAAAGTGGGCCATTACAGACAGGCTAAACTAAGTCATTATACAGAGGGCATATCTGCTGGACGGTGGGAGGGTGTCAATTCAGGACAAAGTGAACACTGTTCCAATGAGTGCTTATGTTTTGAACTTAAAGTGCTTATAAAACTCTGTTAGGAGGCCACTCCTGGACAAAACAGTCATATATTCCAACAGAGGAAAATCTGTCTGGGGAAAAGTCATTATGCTGGGGATCTCTATAGATAAATTCCACTGTAACCTATTTCAAGGGAAAAGAATGGCAGTAACAGCAGTCATAATTCATGTTTTATTCTTTGTGAAGAAATGGGTCTGGTTAAACATAGTCTCCTCTCTCTCTCTCTCCCTCTCTCTCTCTCTCTCTCTGTGATTTTGTGGAAGATGTTATAGAAACACAACACAACAAACAAATCCTGTACCTTTGTTGTGAAATTCCATTCAGCAAGTCTGAAGGTTCGTCCCAGTAAATGTTTCAATAATTTCTAAGCATCCACAAAGAAGCGCAAACTTAATGTTACAAACTTTTTTTTCAATGTACAAAGAACACCACACTTCGAAGCGTTTAATGATATGCAAAGATACTTGCAAATCTATTGTTAATGAACAAAAAGGTGGCAAGTTAACAGGATCAAATTTTCAAGTCACAACATGCTAATGAGTAATGCTACTACATTCAATTCAGGTGATGTTTTGGTACTTTGTAAAGGAAGAACAAGGACGGCATATGTTGGACCTGGGATAGCCAGAATCTGTGGCTGTGCACAGGGAAAAGAACGAGCTGGCCTGGGAACAGTATGGTATCGGAATGGCACACGTGAGGATACAAAGCTGAAGCCAGATCTTACCTTCCCCCCAGGACTGGTTCCAGACACCACCAAGGGGACCCCTGTGCTGTTTTTGATATTCACCGTCTGACTACCTGCATTTGCAATAAAAAAAACATTCTCTTTGGTTTTTGTCATAAACCTTCACACACTTTATAAAAACAAACCATGGGCGCTTTTTGGCGACGACTTGGCAGAGCGCCAAGGGCGCCTTTTGGCGACAAAGTAGGGTGACCTAACTCCCGATACTCTCACGATCCTAGTTCATGAGATAAAAAGCCAGCAAAACGTCATAGTTGGGGATGGTCTGGCCCATGCTCACAGCCATTTGCTTTGTCAGAACACTATTCAGTTCAGTGTTTTATTGACTTTATTCCGATTGTTTTTTCCATTCACTATGACGTCACCACCAAGCACTTTACGTACTCGACCTTGCCGTACATTTACCACAGATCAAGTGCTGGGAATATTGAATAGACAGTTGGTTGTTCCTAATACAGATGAAGAAGACCCAGACAGTCCACGAGTAAAGAACGATAGTGAGGGCTTGACCGAATTATTTCCAACGTGAAGCGTTGGACCGTTGCCAACTTGTTATGAGAGGCTGATAAGAAGACGCCCACTTACTACCCTACCGCGTGTGCCCCAGTGTTTTTTGCGTTGAGCCAGCCAGCACTGACTGACTGTTCACTAACTCTATGTGAGGGAGCCAACTAAGACTTTAGGCAACGAACTTCACACACACGCTGTGGGCCGACTCTTGCTGGTCGAGGTTGAAGGGGGCGTGGCCAACTGACACGTGAGAGGCGAGTATCACAGACGTCTTTCGAGTGGGTGTACAGCTGATTATATAGATCAACTGAATGACAAGGGTTCAGAGACCAACAGGCACATGAATGACTTTGTGTTCATAAAAAATATATATATATATATATATTACTGTTGAGAGTGAAAGGGTGTGTTTGTGTGTGTGTGTGTGTGTGTGTGTGTGTGTTGTGTGTGTGTGTGTGTGTGTGTGTGTGTGTGTGTGTGTGTGTGTGTGTGTGTGTTCCCCTTTTTCTTTCTTACATGTGTACCAGTTAGGCATAAGAATGTGTGTGTGTGTGTGTGTGTGTGTGTGTGTGTGTGTGTGTGTGTGTGTGTGTGTTCCCTGCTATTGGAGTAGTTGTATTTGTGGCTGTTTCATGCACTTTTCTGTTGGAAATACCATACTTTCTGGTCTTCAGTTGTGAGTGGAGTATTTTTCCTCCATTGTTGAGAGTTTGTTGGCATTCTTTCTTTTTATTTTTTACGCTTAGAAGAAAACATAACATTCTTTTTTTATTTTGCATTTTTTTTTTTTTTTGCACTTGAAATCACTAAAAAATTGAAATTGTTGTTGACTTACCATTACTAAACATGTTTATGATATAATAAAAGTACAGTGTATCTCCTCCATTTTTACAAAAA
>JADBJO010034220.1:0-2500 GCA_016801955.1 Conus betulinus
GGGACACACCGGGAACGGGCCTGCCGCCCAGGGACACCACGGGAACGGGTCCACAGCCAAGGGGATGCACCAAGAACGGGTCCACAGCCCAGGGGACACACCCAGAAACGGGCCAACAGCCCAGGGGACACACCAGGAACATGACAACAGCCCAGGGGACACACCAGGAATGGGCCCGCAGCCCAGGGGAAACACCAGGCCCAACGGGCCCACAGCCGAGAAAGACACACCAAGAACAGGCAGCGGCCCAGGGGACACCCCGGGAACGGGTCCACAGCCCAGGGGACACACCAGGAACGGGCCCACAGCCCAGGGGACACACCAGGAACGGGCACACAGCCAGGGGGACACACCAGGAACGGGCACACAGCCCAGGGGACACACCAGGAACGTGACCACAGCCCAGGGGACACACCACGAACGGGGTCCACAGCCCAAGGGACACACACACAAACGGGTCCACAGCCCAAGGGACACACACCAGGAACGGGACCACAGCCCCAGGGACACACCAGGAACGGGACCATAGCCCGGGGACACACACCCGGAACGTGACCACAGCCCAGGGGGGACACACACACCAGGAACGGGCCCACAGCCCCTGGACACACAACAGGAAACGGGACCACAGCCCAGAGGACACACCAGGAACGAGACCACAGCCCAGGCACACCAGGAACGGGACCACAGCCCAGGGGACACACGAGGGAACGGGACCACAGCCGAGCGGACACACCAGGAACGGGACCACTACCCAGGGGACAGAAAAGGAAGGGACCACAGCCCAAGGGACACACCAGGAACGGGCCTAAAGCCCAGGGGACACACCAGGAACGGGCCCGCAGCCCAGGGGACACACCAGTAACGGGCCCACAGCCCAGGGGACACACCAGGAACGGGACCGCAGCCCAAGGGACACACAAGGAACGTGACCACAGCCAGGGGACACACCAGAAACGGGCCGACAGCCCCAGGAGACACACAAGGAACGGACCCACAGCCCAGGGGACACACCGGGAACGGGCCCACAGCCCAGGGGACACACCAGGAACGGGCCCACAGCCCAGGGGACACACCGGAACGGGCCCGCAGCCCAGGGGACACACCAGAAACGGGCCTGCAGCCCCAGGGGACACACCAGGAAACGGCCCACAGCCCAGGGGACACACCAGGAAACGGGCCCACAGTACAGGGGACACAAACCAGGAATGGGCCCACAGCCCAGAGCACAGACTAGGAATGGGTCCACAGCCCAGGGGACACACCAGGAACGGGACCACAATCCAGGGGACACACCTGGAACGGGACCAAAGCCCAGGGCACACACCAGGACACAGGCCCGCAGACCAGGGCACACAGCCCAGAGGACACACCAGGACTGAAGTCCTTAGCCCACTGGGAACGGGGACCACAGTCCAGGAATACACACCATGAACGAGACCACAGCCCGGAGGACACACCAGGAACGGGACCACAGTCCACGGGAAACACACCAGGAACGGACCACAGCCCTGTGGACACACCAGGGAAGGCCCACAGCCAGGGGACACACCAGGAACGGGAACACAGCATGGGGGGACACACCAGGAACGGGACCACAGCCCGGAGGATACCCCAGGAACGGGCCCACAGCCCATGGTACACACTGGGAACGAGCCCACAGCCCAGGGACACACTATTAACGGGACCACAGCCCAGCGGACACACCAGGAACGGGAACACAGCCCGGGGACACACAGGAACGGACCACACTACAGCCCAGGGGGACACACCCGGAACGGGTCCACACACAACCTGGGGACACACCAGAAACGGGCCCATAGCCAAGGGGACACACCGGAACGGGACCACAGGTCAGTGGACACACCAGGATAGAGTCCACAGCCTGGAGGGAAACACCTGGAATGAGTCCACAGCCCTGGGGACACACCAGGAACGGGCCTACAGCCCAGAGGACACACCGGTACGGGTCCACAGCCCAGGGGACACACTAGGAACGGGCCCAGTCCAGGGAAACACCGGGAACAGGCCCACAGCCCACGGGACGAATCAGGAACGGGTCCACAGCCCAGAGGACACAGCGGGAACGGGCCCACAGCCCAGGGGACACACCAGGAACGGGACCACAGCCCAGAGACACACCCTGAGAACGGGCCCACAGCCCCGGGGACACACCAGAAACGGGTCCACAGCCCAGGGGGACACACCAGGAACGGGCCTGCAGACCAGGGGACATCCCAAGAACGGGTCCACAGCCAAGGGGACACACCAGGAATGGGCCCACATCCCATGGGACTCACCAGGAACGGGACCTCAGCCCAGGGGACACACGAGGAACATGACCACAGCCCAGGGGACACACCAGGAACGGGACCCACAGCAGGGGGGGAACACACCAGGAACGGGACCACGGCTCAGGGACACCTCAGGAATAGGCCTGAAGCGCAGGGACACCCAGGGAACGGGTCCACACCAGGAATGGGACCACAGCCCTGGGGAC